>QNGE01004783.1:0-55116 GCA_008508345.1 Paragonimus westermani | reverse complement strand
GTAATACAAGTTTTATGATGCGAAACACTTGCGCACATATTAATCTACATTGTACTGCATATTAGGAAATTTGGTTGCCTGTGAAANTGTGAAAGTTTTGTAATAAAACAGTTATGGAAAGTCAGCAGCTGCAAGGGAGAGGAATAAAGAAGGTGGTTTTGGAAACAGTCATTCAGCTGCTTCCTTTTAATCATAGAGCGATGCTGGCTAGCGGTAACAGGGAAAGGTTCGACCAGATTTAGTCTACCAATAAAGTTTCGTTGGTCAAGTTATACAATGTGGCGGTCTGACGTTCCAAGTGTTTGCCTCCAATGTTCGGTTAAATTAGTTGGCTAATCACGCTGTTAATACAGATTCCGGCGAAGTGGTTTGGATTAGACCTTCTATAGTGTCTAGTGTGCATTTCCCATAAGTTAGACAACAGATTTAGCAAGCATGAGAAGGCGATTTGCATATAACCACATTATGCGCTGATTGGCGGTGTTTGTGCAGAATCTCATGGACAGTAAGTAAATCAATTCTGAATTGTCAGTAAAGTTAGCAAGGCTCACCAGAAACAGAAACAAACTAACTGTACCAGATATAATTTGTTGTGCTGATTACCGTTGGATTCTTTTACCGAAATATACACCTCTCGGTAGCTACGAGTGAGAAGCTTGAATGTTTAGTAGCAGATGAAGGTGGACCAATGAGGTCAACGTCAGGGAGAGCGCAGCTTCTCGAACTTTCGACGATGAGGTTCAATCATAGAGTCAGCTTTCTTCATCACTGGTACATAGTTTGAAGGAAGGCTGCCGTCATTTGAGAGGATTCTTCCTGGGCTCCTTCAATATTCTGTTGGATATGTAACGAACAACGAAGTTCTCCCAGTTACACTTGAATGCACTAACTTAGAGCCTAGTCATAACAACCTAGTGATTAAAATCTGTCAAGAAACCACATTTCTTTTCTTCAAACACACTCACTGCCCAGAAGAAACAAAGTCATTCAATTAGAACCCACAGAGGTTTCCGGAAGAGCTACAGAGGTAACCATGATCGGTGACTACAACAGGTTTTTGGGAAGTGTAGTTCAGCTGTCTGATTTCCACATACATTGAAGACCATCCACAAATGACCACGTCTTCGCACTCCCACAGACTTCCCACTCGGCCCGTTTCGAAAAGAAGCAATACAGTCGAGTACCACTCTTGCTAGAGCTCGTCAGTGGACCTTACCTTTGCCATGGCTGACACTAGAACCCTGACCGCAGTCTCACGAGGTAACCGCGTTGACCACTGTGCCACTGGCCTCAAATTAGGCACGACCGAATGATCATGTGTGAACGTTCAATCACATAAGCTTATGCGTGATATTCTGACTGTCCAATTGATTGGAGAGGAGACAGAGTAATTGTATTGTTAACTCCAGTAGATGGTCATTTGTGACTAAGGTTAACTCTGTGAAAATCAAACCCTACTACTACTCACAATTTGTCTGATTCGGTGTCACCCTGAATCGCATATACACTCTTGAATCTTCTTCTTATGACATACATTTTTGGGTGTGACAAAGCTAATTTTTGCAATCATCTTCCGATTTGGTTTGACAGCATTTATCGGGTTCACTCGTGTTATCTATGTCAGACGAAAAATTGCATGCAGTCGAAGTACTTTCATTCAACTCAATCGACAATGTTCGGCTTGTGATTGCATCGAATTTCAGTCATGAAAGCAGTATGTTTGTTGTCTGATCGACGCAACTGACATTCAGATTAACCAGCCTCGACCATCAGTTTTTTATGAAACATGAATTGCTAGACAGCCCATCTATCACCAGCTTGGCAAGTACCTTCCTACTCCAGTAATAACGGTCTTATTTACAAAACCTGAGACTCTTCCGACATTGGTTAAATAATCACACACCATACTGCAAACAGTTCGCACATGCTAAGTGGCATCGTCACGATTTCGGCATAACTGCCATCATGTCAAAGAAAGTTAGACTCATTGTGTTAAAAGATGACAACCAATCATAATTATTTCCACGTCCTGTGTTAGAAGTGTGCATCTACTTACACATGTAAGCCATGTGCAGAGATAAAGAGAAGTGACAAGTTACTCATGTGGTATGACTGAAATTCCCACCCTTCACGGCTTACAATACGTCATGTATATATCAAAATGTGAGCACACATGCACCAGGTAGACATATGCTTTAGCTAGCACGTATGCCGATTTTAATAGATTGTCTGATGAAGGCAAAAACAATGGCTTCATTTTAAACGTCATTTTCTTCTGTTCCGTTAAAGCATTCGACCATGTTCCACATGGGCCTCTTCGATGCAGCCTGGAAGCATTTGGCATACAAGAAGAGGTTCTTCGTTAGGTCACTTCTTTTCTTGATAACAGAACTGTCAGAGTCAAAATCGAATCAGACCATTCATCTCCCTCTCTTCTGCTAGCTGCTCAACGGTCAATAGTCGCTCCCTTTCTGTTTCTTATTTACATCAACGACCTTCAAGACAATGTTTCCAGCAACTGTGCTCTCTACGCTGATGGTCTAAAAATTTGGAATATCCGTGATCCCATTGCATTACAGATAGACCATGACGCGAACAGGCGGTAGTTAGACAATTTAAATCCCCCTCCAAATTACATTAAGTGAGCACACATGTCATTCAGTGAAAATTCTGGTAATGTCTTCGTATTTCGCAGTGCATTCAGCCCAGTGCATATCACGAAAGTTGACCTGAATTCATATCTGAGCATCAGGATGTCGTCTAACCTACATTTCACTTACCGTCACGGAATGGTAGCAAAAAAGGGTTTCGCTAATCTTTGAATAACAAAAAGGACCTTTCTTCGTCTAGAAGAGGAAGCTTTTCAAACGACTTGCGAGATTTAAAAAAGACAGTTGCTGGAGTATGCCAATCAAGTTGTGTACACTGGCGTGAATAGGAACTTACTGGTTTCTGAGCCTATTCAGCAGGCGGCGTTTGGCATGTGACTTCTTAAGCATGGTTTGACTTTCTTGATATCCACCCACTGGGATTTCAAAGAGTCCGAGATAACGTGATTCTTACACACTTTGTCTTCAACATAGGACTAGTTGGACAGTTCTTTGTTTTAGAGGTTAATAGCGGTCAACGGGGGTCATGACAGAAAGCTTTAGGGGCTCCGTTTTCAAAAATTCCTCAGACAGAAATTCCTCGCTTACGGGGTTATCGACCACCAGAACAACCTCTCTTTTGAGCTCGTTAAGTCCGCCTCTAGAGATCGCTTTGAAACATTGTTAAACTCACGTTAAATTGAAAATAGTTAGATTCGTAATCCTGCTTCGTTCTTGATACCCGCTGTCATTTCCGTGAATGACGTTACGCCTCATTTTCATTGATCATCTTTCAAATCAAGGGACACTGCTAGATACTGTGACAGATTAACTGAATCCGTTTGACTTGGGCCACCAGCCTAGAACCCCTGTGCCAATCGCTGAAATCGTTGAAACAAAGGGTAACCCCCGTTTTAGGGACCCACTTAGTTTTCTACAAACGATCAAATCGGAATTACTACTGCATCCAAAATAGTGTGTTTTCTTTCATTAAACGTGCACCGTTGAACCAGTGCTTATAAACCAATCAGTACGGTATGAGACAAAAAACAACTCGTCAGGTATGGTGTATATGGTGACCCACGCAACCTCAAACGCGGTGAGCTGAAGAGGATGTAATTTTGTTTGCTGTCTTTCGAGCACATCGGAACGAGTGGAAATCTGTGGTTATATGCAAACAGAGGTTAAAGGCAAGTTAAATACAAGGTTACCAAAGTTCTTAAGATTTTCCTCACCATTGCAAAGTGACTGACTTCATACTGAATGGGTACTGAAGATGATCAGCACATCTTTCTTAACAATTCACTTCCGCAGTTCTCTCACTGAAGTCATTTTAAGTCAGAATGACAGGTAGTAAACTGGCTCGCGTATTGTGACAAATAGGCTAAGCGCGAACAACTGTCACTTAAGTGCAGAAGCAAAGATGAAGCAACATATGCATCGGACATTTTGACAAACCGCTCACATGATTGATCAGTAGGAAATGACACACGCATGGATTCAGCAGGGCAAGCAGTTGGTCAATGCCCAAGTGGACGGCACACACACACACATCGGTACAGAGGTTCAACGCACACTGCGTATCCGGGGTCACAACAGTAAGTTAGTGACATTGTAAACCATATCGACAAGGTACGTTATTCTCCGTTGTGTAGTCTCTGCTACCACAAGTCACATGTGACGCATTTCGTCCAAATCAATGGGTATCATCAGTAGGTCCACCTATAAAATTTTCCGTATGCTTATTGTGCTGTTTTTAAGAGAATACTACATCCGTGGTTTTAGTTTTGGTAGGTTAGGCAACGTAATTGGATGCCAACCCTCAGACTGTTGCACTTCGTGAGGGTCTCCGTTCGTCATCAATCCCGTAACTTCTTCCGGTAGAAAATACCGATAGACTGCTATCTTACTCTGACACTCGATATGATGTAGGTTAGAAGCCTCTCACCTGGACAATAGTCTGTGTAGATCGTCAAAACCACTGTCGCGTGAGGGTGACCTAAGGGCACCCTATAGACCACACGAGTAAAACCATTTTAATGTTGAGACCCAGCTGGCGGACTTGGAGGTAAGGCGCGTCTAACCCTATTAATGCAGACGCTACATTTATCTTGATAGCTAGGTTTAGAAACCAGCTATAGCAGTACGAAAGTAGGGATAATGAAAGCGCTGAGACCGAGTTGAGTGAGTTCAAAGGGTGAGCACTAAGGTTCATCCAGGATAGTAGATAGTAGGCTTGATAACACAAGTATGCCACTTGTGAAAAGAGATCAAACCGTAGAAGGCAAAGATGCTATGTGATCTAACTGTGAAGACGGTGAGGTTACCACAATATTAAAAAAACACTTTGTGAGATTCTTACCAAATGGTCGCTAATCCTAAGTGTTAACCTTTTCTGGCCAGATATTTCTATTCTTGTGGATGTTTAAAACGTAAGCAGTGAAGAGCACCTATACATGCAAATGCAACGTACATCGAGATATCTGGCAGGATAATATCATTTGCACATAAAAGACGCCTTTCAACCATTCCCTCAGTAACTTGATTATTAATTAAGTGATATGACCAAACGAACTATTCCTACCCTAAACAAAGCCATGACAAAAGCGCAATATTTCTCACCTACTATCCTTTATTCAGTTGTTGATGATATCATTTTTTTTAAAGCAGGGTATTGATTTACCCACTTGCACGATTTTTGTCCGCTGCACAAAGAGTAAATTCGGTTCAGCGCGGTTCAAGTGAAGCTCATCTCAATGTGTTGAGAAGTTAGTGAAAACCCTTAAACCAGTAAGAATGCTGACTATAACCTTCTGTCAACACCCACCCCTCCGACCTTTTGATAAAAGCTCGCTGTTTAAAATGATGGCAATCAACAAATGAGGAATAAATTAGTCAATCATACCCTTCTTGGTCGCTGATTCTTGCTTGACAAAATGATTAAGTTCATGTGAATTTAAATATTTTTAATCGTCTCAAGCTTTTATCACAGATAATTTGAAACATATTCACTAGTTATCGCCTACTCACCTTAACACAACTTTCGTTGGGTATAGATTTCAAGGTACTACCGAAACAACTAAACAAACTATTACAGATCCAGGTTCAATGTGAAACCTTGTGTGAACAAATTCAACGTCTTACTCCCGCCTCACCAGAAAACGTGGATTGTTTTTCTGCAAGGTTGGCTGATATCTTGCATAATTTCCCATCGGCTCTAATACGTCAACATTGGTGTTTGTCCGCTAAACATTACACAGCCATCAAGAAACTCAAATAGACGACTAGTCTAGTCTACCTCAAACCAGACAAGGGGTCTGGCGTCGTCATAATGAAAAAGAGCACAATGTAACCAAGTTGAATGCGATAGCTGCTGATGCATGGAAATTCCAGCTGGATACCAATCATAGTAATAATTTCCTGTTTGAAGAACAGCTATCGAGGGAACTACAAATATTGATGCTCCGTGGGTATATTTCTAAAATGCTGTATAAGAAGATGAAACCAAAAGGCATGCAGAAATCAAGATGAGAAGCCCACAAAAATTCACAAGACAGGCAACCCATTAAGAACAATGTTATACATGATCAATTCGATATGCCACAAACCTGCAGGACGGTGAGTGGACATCCCTAAACTAATTCGTGAATTGCTATCCCCCAGTTGTGTTTGTCGTTCCGTCAAGCTAGCAGAAATTTTGAAGAACATTTCAGTAATCCCACAGATGATGTGCTGTGTCAACTTAGACTCTTTACTTGCTAACGCGTCGTCGCATGAGATCGTTAAATTTTCATGTGATTTTAATTCCAGTCAGAATGTATATTTAGGTATTCTATTAAGCCTTCTTAAGCCTTTCATTTTTGTGTTTGCGGTAAACGTTCCGTTTAAATTCGAAGGTTTGAAAAAAGCCAATAGTAGCATGTAAGATGTCTTGCGCAATGCCATTTCGATGGGAACCATTGTTTCGAAATTCGAAGGTGTTATTTATGGACAGACTGATGGTGTAGCTACGCGTAGCGTGATACACAGTCAGTTGCAATTGTAGCAAAGACTGTAATAAGCTCGAAGAATCCGACCCAATCGATCGCCAAACACATCTTAGCAACCGACCAACTAGTTGAACATGTCAAATCGTTCACCATACTGTTACACAATCCCACCCCGAAACTATTGAAGATTAGTGTGGCAATAGTGACGAGACAGTAACGACAACTTTTGTATGTACAGAAGGCGCTGTCGCAATCAATGTTCTTACCGTGGAATTGACTGCGCTATTGGTGCACAAAAGTTAGAAACGATGTGATTGGTTCGTTCAGTTGATGTTGCTATGTAATGTTTGTATAAAACTATGTGGTTTTACTTTGGCGACTTATGAGAGCAAACCGAAATGATAACATCTCGCGATGTATCTTTTCTCTGTTTTGCCCATGTAATCTTGCTTGACACATCAAAAGAGTTCTCAGTTCAATAATTTACTTTTGAACTTTCGCTTCGCAGCAGTTTTTCAAACTACTTACATATTATAATCTCTCCTTTGACTGGGTGCACCTACACATCGTCGGTAATAATGACTCGCACATTAGTTGAGGGTGAAACCATCCGCGAGCGGGTTAACACCGAGTTATTCTATATACCGGGTAATTCCCAATAGGTGTTGCGATAACACGGTTATGAGGTGAGAACGAACAAATTTGTCCTTACAAGGACAATCACATGATTACCCACAATGGGACAATACGATACTTATTCCACTATACATATAAAAATTTTCATTTGTACGTAGCGCTAATATACTTGCCGTCAATAAACACTTTTTGCATATTCGCAAGGTTGATGTTCGAATAATCAGCTTGAAATGATAACACTGCCATCTGCCGTTGTGTGAATGTGGCGTTCAAAAATGAAACTTGCAATTGGACAAAATAGTCCTTTATAGTCCGCAATTTTTCACAGGACCATTCCAGATTGCAACTAACATTGCATTTACTTTCATGTGAAACAATGTATCAAGTATGGGCATAAGCTACCGTAGGTGAGTGAATTTGGTATGTTAATTTTTGTAATCAAAATCATTACCGGCAAGTCATCTAACTGATTTCCAACCGGTATTTACCACTAAACTGTTCACACTTGTCTGAGTCTCGATTGGTTTACACTTGAAGAATGAACGTTGGACAGTTACGCTGTTAACTTACCGCACAGATGGGAAGAGCGTTTTGAAATTCACCTTTAGAAGGTTATTACTTACAAGTAGCTCAGATACATAAAAATGTTTGTTTTTTGTGCGCATACTGTTGGCGCACCAGAAAAATGTGGACAACCACACAGTGCCTTCCAGGAGGATTACCCGGAAATACGAAATATTTTGAATTATAAATAAGGGCTAATGGGTAACTTTCGTTTGAAGATGGAACCGATGACCATAAAAGATTTGTCTAGACTTTACTGTTACACACCGATGGGAAGACGAAATTTGGTGGACGTCGGTATATTGTGTTTTATCATCAGTATCAAACAATAATGATCTGAACCCTATAAATATCTAGTGGTGTGGCTGGGGAATAAGTCAAATAAGTCCACTGGCGTTGCAGATATAAGCCGTAAACCTCTAAGGCCTGTCTGCAGTTGTCTTCTTGAGAATACTGCTGGTTTCAGACAGCTAATAACAAATTACATGATGAAAAATAAAACGCCGGTTTGAAAGTACAGTTCGACTTGTTGATTTGACATTGTTTTAAGGCAAAGTGGGCAACAGCCGTTCCGGTTTTTGGACGAAATGTAAAGTTTGTTTGCAGCCCGGCTGAAGGACTTAGGACGTACATTCACAATCTGAAACCATTCTCGTAAAGGCTGATTCAATTTAGAGTTTGAGTACATATCAGATTCGCTGACACAGGTTCCTTCTAAGTTATACCAGAGTTGTAAATATGATTATGTATTACGGTCAATGACCACAACTCAATTTGGAGTGAAGATTTGCTTGAGTGGTGAGCTCAAAAGTGCTGAGGACATAACCACGCCATTGTCAATGATTCTTTTGTCATCTGGTGCAGAAAATTGATGCATCTTGTCCGGCACATTCATCGGGTGGACAAAAACAAAATGCTGGTTGGAAAGATTCACTTAATTTTGTTCTGAACGTGTGCACTTGGATAGCTGTACTGCGTGATTCGCTGTACTAGAGGCTCACGCATTATGTCGTTACTTCATGCCCAAGCGCCGAATGTGCTAGCTGATTAACTGTGCATGTGTCACACAAAGAAAACCGCTACACTGGATGGTAGCTGGCTGTGATAGTGGTTCTTCTGACCGAGACACACCGTCCAACAGACCGTCCTAATGTGCACGCCAAACAGACAAAATGCAGGACACAATACTTTCCTGAGGGTTGCTTTGTCCAATGACTAATGTGTAACAATTGTCTGATTTCTTAATTGAAATGTTTGCAATTTGGAGATAAATAACTGAGATATACAGGCTCCTCTGGGCCGTTTCAAGTGTTACTGCAAGCTTGGCATAGTGTTGTGGTATTATGAAACTGTGGTTGGAATGTTCGAATATGTGTGGGGGCGGTCACAGAACTGTGCCGTATAAATTCTAATTGGGCTATGACAGTAGTCATAATGTGGCGGATTGTCAGGTCGGAGGTGCGAGTTTTCGAACGCTCGGCCGAATACCTCAACGCAAGGGGGGTACGTTCGAAAACCTGCCGCGATCGGATCAAGGACAACGTGCGCGACCGGATGAGTCATCGCTCGACTGGATCGGACCAACGGGCGAGGCAGGGCAGGCGAAATACGACAGACGGCCAGATCGGAGGCGTGGTTTTTCCAACATTTAGAGGAACATCTCGACACGATGTTGGAATACGGTCAAGGCCAACACTGGGTGGATGGCGGACAGCACGAGCAGCCGGACGAGCCATCGCGCAACGAAATCGGACAAACAGCCGAGGAATGGCAAGCGGAAAACCCCCCGATAGAAGACACCGGTCACACACGTGCACACGACGTGTGAACGGAAACTGGGGGGTGCTGCGGGATGGACTTATGACTCATAAACGAGAAAGCGCGCGTTGCATGTGACTGGCGATTTGGACAATAAATATCGTGCTTTATTGGACGCCTTCTCGCTACAATAAAAGGGTACCGGGACACATCGTTCTGTTTCAGTTTGGTATGTATTCTTGTGCCTGTTATTTTTTCTATCATAACATGGTGTTGTGATGATAGTAGCATGATGCGCTGCAATGTGGACATTTTGTTTAGCGAAGCCGCTTAGTTGAGCCCCTCTGTTAACTATGCGGTTCTATTGTTGACAGTTCGGCGGAATGGTCGACGTGGACTTCTACGTAACCTAACGTGAGCAAAATAATGTTTCACGGTGTCTGACGCTTTTGATTTTTGCAATCGTTTTTTCAAAAAACCTATTTTCAATATTGAAATCAAATCAGGCGGTAATGCACTGCACCCGTTAGGTGTCACAAAATTCCGGATATTCTACTCCCTAGAACAGAAAAGCGAGTCTTAAGGGACCTATTCCCAGTCGCACTGCTTTACTGAGTACTAACATTTTGGGGTCTTTGGTCGGGCAAACGAACCATCATAGTAAACCCATCACTACACCTCTAATACACTTGTCCTTGCATGTCCCCTAATCTACTTGTTGAATCCATCATGCACACACTCAGGTCAGTCAGCTATCTAACATGTCCTATCCGATACGCAACGTGTCCTCATATTGACACCACTTTGATCCACATTTCAGGAGCTAATGCGAACTCTAAAATAGCCATATTTATTCGAGCAGACACCAACACAACGCCCAGCACGGAGCGCCCGACATGGTAAGCTGTTCTAACTCTGTCACCACCAGGAGTACCGATGACACCAACACATTACCCGTTTCATGGTTTGCCAGGGATCATGACTACGAACACTGCCACAACAACTACTCCTGTTTTGTCACACTTACATGCGATGCATCAAGAGCAATGATCACTCACTGGTGTATAGCATGCTGAACAACACATTCTGCCTTGAAGCCGTCACACGAGCTAACTGGTTTACGGTTCCACAGTGAGGATTTTCGACTCCACGACTCGTACAACTCCATCCAACAGACGAATTACAAGTGGACGGTTGCATTCACATCAAACCATCCGTCTGCCATATCCAGCAAGCTTCCACTGGTTCAGCCAGTTACCCTTAACACTCCAACTCTTTTTCACTGTACTCTCGGGATTTTGACAAGTCCGAAAATTCCGATATCTAGTTTTGTTGTTTGTGTATTCTGATTGGCGTTGTTGTATACTGATTATGAACAGTTATTACGCTAGTGAACAGTTTTGTTGACAGGTTGTTTAGAGGTACGCGAGTCAGACTGCTGCTGCTGCGCCACCGAGCAAGCCTGGCTGTTTTGGCTCTCCGACAACAATTTTAGCCCACTGGTGACAAGGAAGTTTGATTAAGTGATTCACTGATTGATCTTAGCATCTCCCGGCAAATACAGATACAACGGGAACTTTATTTCGCATATCTGGAAAGGTCTCAGAAAGCATTATCACTGAGGGATAAAACTACACTGGGGTCTCACTGAAAAATCGAGTGTGCAAAGTGAAATCATTCTGTACCCAGATTGTAGCCAACAAAAGTCTTAGCTACAAGACTCGATTCCACGTCTGTGCCGAACTTCACTAGTCGCCCAGGGTCTCTAGAAACGATGGTCTTATCAGATTAATCGTAGTCAGCGTCCACAAATGCAACCCTTCTGTACATAGCATCTACCAAGTACGTGTTCATCCGATATAGGCACGTTCATTTTGGAACTATAAATAATCACTTTGTAGCATTGTTTTAATTGACATGGCTATGGAAGAAATAAAGGTTGGAGTGTTCGTTATCTCCCGTTTACCGACGGCACACACAGCTGGTCTATAAAAGTGAGCACCAGCAATTAATATTGTTCAAAAATCCTGGAATGGGCATTATAAGAAATGGGTGTGGCTCCTCATCTGTATCATGTACATGTGGCAGAGGGTTGTCGAATGCGTGTCGCTGGTAAGGTAAATGGACGAAACTCTGCCCTTTTCATCTGAACTACATCCTTATTTCTCTGTTTTTCTTTTGTCCACCTGCGTATAGGATATCGTGTTTAGGTGATCAGAGTCGTGATGGCCGTTTATGCTAGTGTGATAATTCGAAGGAAATCTGTAATTCTGCAAATATTGGTCAGTTAGATTATTGACAGGACCGTACGTGTGTAAAGGTGTTAGTAAAAGGGGGCGAGAGTCTTCAATCAGTATATATCTCACAGGACGGGTGCACATCACAGACTGATGGAGGACGGTAGTGGTAGTATGTGAAGGGTGTGGCACATGGGCCAGCTGACAAAGCCAGTTGGTTCAGGCTCGGTCGAGTTCTGAGTGATTTTGAACGGATGGCCAAGCGAACTGTTTCCATGCGCACACGCATGGATCACAGGGTCTGTGGCGGTGGCTCCAACTTTTCATAACAGTCACACTCTGGCTGCTCAAAAGTGAGTCTGACAGACCTTGCAAATGGTTCGAAACGCTCTGTTGGGTTTTATTCGACAACCGACGTCAGTTCTCAGAGACACGATCGGACTTGAAGTCGGCCTAATTGACGCGTTGAGATGCCATTTCGAGAGGTGTTTACGAATCATATCCAGTCACCTCTTTGTGGTTCTCTTAACCAGCTTGACAACGACAAAAGGAATAATTGGATACAAATAGATGAAAGGAACTTGGGCAAACTATCACGAGGGCGTAGCATCAGTACCGGCCACGTATGATATAACACAATACGTCCTGCCGCACGTAGTTCACCCTAATCGCGTTTGAAAATCTACGGTTAATTACTTCGTTGTTGATCTCACCAGTATGGGCGGATAAATGTAAGCTTTGTTTGTGCCATTTTAAAGGGTCCACGTTTCATACCGGGGCTTAAATTTTTGTCATTGACTCTCTCGGGGTACCCATACGACAGACACCTCGTCTTATCGAGCAAAAGCGATCGTGATTGGAAGGCGACTACGCATGGGGGGAATCGTCGTACAATAACTTTGTTATAAAACTTTTTACAAAATATAATTACTTTATATTTAAAAATACCTTGAGTAGCATACGCGCTTATAAACTGCGGTGTACACGTCATTCTCCTTTACTTGTAATCTTGATATCTATTGTTTCCTTCACATATATTATAACCACCCTTACAGGGCCTTGATCTCTCATACGCACGGCTTCGATATGCTTTCTCTTTAGCGCGGGAAGGAAAAGAACATTCAGAAGCTAAACATATTCAACTCGCTATCAAAAACCTGGTTTCGTTTAATGGTACATTTCTTTGTGAATTACGGAGTAGTTTGGAAGATTTGATAATATAAGAGAGATCCGATTGCGGAAAACTGGCGACAGAAACATGCCCAAACGCGGCAAGTGCTTTAAGGATTTAGGTTAGAAACTAAGCCGGCAGCCCGTAAGTTTCATGTTTAGACTGTTACTTACCTGTCTGACTGTCTCAGATGGAATCTACCAGATTACACATGAGAACGACTGCCCCGAGAGAATTCCTCGAACAGTCCACGCTGGCATCCACTAACGTCATTGCTGAGCGTGAACTGCTTTGGAACCCCTCAGCCGCGGGCAATTTCCTGAATAATTTGGTGGATTCTATCCCAAGCAGTGGAACAGATGGGCAAAAAGGTTCATGTATGAAATTCCCGACCCCCGGTTGGCAATCCCAACCCGTCCGACACTGCAGGTGTCTGTACAATCCTGTCTCGCGCCCCCTCCCCTTCCTCACACACGAATACATTATCCCAGCCATGGTTTGGGGCTGTCATTGGTAATGATCATCGTAAAACCAACAGCCATCAGGCCTTCACACGCGTTGACAGAAGTAGAGGTTTGAAGCAGAAGGACAACATCGTCGCTCTCGGACCGGTGGATACGAGCTAAGCGGTACGCAGTTGCACCGAGAGAAATTTGTCTCCGAGGCTTGCGCAGTTTCACCCAGCAGAGGAATTACAAGTCAAGGATTACGCTCACATCAAGCCACCTCTCCGACACACCCCGCGAGTTCCCACTTGTTCAAGCAGTGATCTACAACAATCATTTCTACAGTGCTAGCCGGATAAGAAACACTGTTATCTAGTTCGTTATATGTTACACTACTAGTTACGTGTTAAACATACGTGTTTTTATTGGCGTCATTATCATTTGGTTACGAGTAACTTCCGGACCAGTAATTACACATTCAGTCAACTGGTCCTGTCCCATTGTGAGGCAAAGGACTGTTTAATCCTTGTCAAACAACGACCATTTCTGTAGGTTCCAACTAGTGCAAAACATTCTTGATTTTGTGATTTTGGTTGCACGAAAACTCTGCGCTATGACTGTACAAAGGAGATGTGCTCGCATGTTTTACGTGTTTTACGTCTTTAAAGAGAACGTTTATAAGAAGGTGATGTCTTTGAATAGGCTAATTTTCCGGAACTTTACGGTATAGCAAAATTGTAACGAAAGCTAACGAATAGTATTACGGTTCCGTTTCAGGGTGGATGGTTTTAAATTGGCTTAGAAAAAACATGCTGGTGGACTCCTTTGTTAGTTTTGTGAGCCTCATGAAAGTTGTCAACATTGCGACATCCCACTTTCCTTTTGACGTACATAGCTTCGAAGAGACCCAATTTCGAAAAATCTAAACCTCAGCTGGACTCGATCCAGCGAAAGAAACAACATGCCCGGGAGCGGCAAGTTGGTTCATTTACCTACTCAACCCACTAGGTAACTGAGTCCAGGTATGGAAATTCCGAGCTTACTGCTTAGTGTCGTAGCTCAACTAGCGGAGCACTTACCGCTTCTGGGCACGCTATTACTGTCGCTGGATCGAATCCAGCCAAAGTCCATATTTTCGCAATTAGGTCCGCTCTAAAATTGTTAGCCCTACCACACTACTTATCAGTAATGTGGATATCACGTAACAACTCGGCAAACGTAACATGCAGTTAGTGTCACAGAGTGGAAACAAAAGCAACCACAAAAGTACTACAACTGAAACCGGTTCACAACATATGAACTGGGAGATCTATTAATTTTAACGATTCAGTGCTCCACGAATTACATAATCCCTCAGGTTTTGATGATAGCTCGGTGTTTGCTTAGAAGAGTATTCCCTATGGCGTCACAATACAAAAAGCGCCCAAGTTTAAAAATCATTCTAAATTCACACGATACAAAATATGTAGTCGATAAGAAGGAGGTTTGCAGAGTTGATTTCGGTGTTTCTTCTCCTCAAACGTCAGAACCGTGATCATAAGCAGTTGGTCGTCCTTGAACACTTGGAGGAGGGGACTCGAAATTGGTAAGTTGTGAGTTGCTCACACTGCGGGACAGTGACTGTTCATTTTGTGACGGTGGATATAAGGATCCATGACCAAGTTCGCTCATCGCAATCACATCATCCACATGCTGAACTGACGACACTTTTGGTACCTGAACTACAGGCATGTTCTCGGCATCTTCCATGGAATGACGTCTGCGCAAACGCCAACGTCGGCGATGTTTTATGTAGGTGGACATTGGGAAGTCCATTGTATAGTCTTCCAAATCCCGACGCAATTCTCTGGCTATCAGACCAAAACAAATGGCAGCAAAAATGGAGCTGAATGTAGCTAGAATGGCACATCCATAAGACCACGACGGCCAATTGAATTTTGGTTCAGGCATCCAATCCGGATCTTGATAATTCACTCCGAACACAAGCACTGCGGGAAACAGTGCACACGCTAGAAAAAGAAGAAGATGGAAATTACTTCAGTAAAAATTGCCTAGCATTTAGGTTATTACATGCCAGAGAAGCAATGAGAAATTACCTGGCAATTGAAAATAAAGCTACAAGAACGGGACGCATAAGAGTGTAGGTGATAGAAAGACAATGTTGGCGTTCAATAAAATGGGCGCATGACGTTATAAACATTATTCTCAACTGTCCTCAGACCGCTAGTGTTTGGTCTTATAGCAATACACACTCTCACAATACTGAATAAACTGAACTCTGTGCTACGTAGCTAACTGCTCCTCAGAGGTAATCAGAAAGTTCGTTAAGTGCTCAGAGAATTTTGTCTGTTGATGGAGTCCAAACAGCCATTAACTAACCATGCCCTCTCGGTGAAGGCCAATTTATAAATGGTCACAAAAATCCCTAAAGTTCCAACGTAACGGTGCACTGAAGCCTCCTAAAGATGTGTTAGAAATACCCTTAACTTTGTGTGACCTAAAAGCATGTCTATAATAGAAGCATGGTGAAGTTGAATCTGTGTCTAAAATTTACACTAGAAAAGGGCGACACTGCTAGCTTTGTGTATTTTTAAGTGAACAAAGCAATTCTGAATTCTGTCTTTAGAAACTGGAACAAATCACGATCAAATGTGAGTTGGCTGAAGTGTGGTTGATATTGTATACAAAACTCATAACACGAAAATAATTTCTGTACAACTAGCGATTATGTTAATAACGCACGGATATTGTCGTACTGACTTGAGCGTTAAAGTAGGAATACTAGACGCTGACGGGTGTGACATAGGTACCACACAGTCTCACGGTACTCACTGAACAGACAACAAAGAATGTGTGTTGACGACAAAGGCCTTTTTTGTCAAGTACTAGCTTTGCCGTTCTAGTCGTCAATGTACCACCTAACGTTCTCCACCGCTAAGTCAGTCGTGGGCGCGGACTGACCGTACAACCGTTAGTTATCGGTGGCGTGGCTGTTTTCAAGATCATAAGTCAGTACGGAGTACCTGCGTGAATTCTGACTATATACCGTTGTATGCCAAGTTCGCTTTGTGTTTTGGTGGTAGATCATCTATCTGGTAACCACAAATTAACGCATTTAAACTACCGGAGTCACCGACGCTTTAAGTCTGCCACTGGACACATATACGGCATGCAATGCATAAGTGCGACACTGTCTCGTCTGCCGCTGGGTCTCTATGCGATCACTGGAACTACTCAAAGCTCACCGGAGTACTCTATCCGGCAATTATTACAGCTCGACTAACGAGGCTGATTGTCTGGGGCTCCGGAAATAACCACGACAGGATCGCGAGGTCTGGTGCACACAACGTGTTATCGAGCTGCTACCGGGAACTCGCGAAAGCTTCTCCATTTTGTCCCAGTAAATGGTAGCAGGAAATCAGGTAAGCGATGTTATCTGCGAAGCCAGCGGTGAGCCTATCCGTAGTTTGCAACGATGCTTAAGACACTGGGCTGGGTAATTCCAACAACAGTCCAACTGGCCATCCGCAGGCATCCGGGCTCTGCATGTGCTCAGGGGTTTGTAGACGTTTCCCTACCCTCTGAAGTAGAAACCTCTATGGAGTTCACGTTTTTGAAACGTCACAAGGCACCCGTCCCAGAAGAACTTCCTTCTACTTTTTTGCGGATGAAGATCCGGCACTAGTTGAACAGTTGACGGCTCCGCATCAGAAAATCTAGGTCATTGAGGCTGTTCTCATTGGCTGGGGCTTGGCCAACATTGTTCCCATATTTAAAAAGCTCACACACTTCGTGTGTAAATGACAGGTGGATTAGTCTGATTTTTATTGTGTCAACGTTGCCCGCAGCCATTCTAATTCGTAGACTAAGCGGAAGGCGCGAGAAAAAAGCTGGGTTTCAGCCCGGTCGTAGCTGCATTGATCACATCTTCACATTTTGAAGTTGCTTGAACTCCACCATTCGTAAAGAAGGCCAACAGTTGTCTTCGTGGGTACCAGAGGGGCATTCGATTCGGTCTAAATAACTACACTGTGGGATTGTCGAGGAAAGGTGTGCCTGAGGAATGTGTAAATATCCTGAGAGTAACTTGCCGTGACCTGATGCACTTTGAATATGCTGACGTAGATCTGCTCCCAGGCAGTCGACTTCAAAACAGAGAATATCCGGACAACATCGCTCCAATCTGTGAAGGCTCGTAGGGAACCCAGAACATCTTACATAAATTAGACGCTTCAGATCGTCAGTTCGGCACGGTTTTCGACTCACTAGACACGAGGTGCTGTTTGCAAGATCAGCAGAACTCTGCGCCTGGCCTTACTCGTAGCGGTGAGCATTTGGAAGTAGTCGAGAAGTTTATGTATCTTGATAGCTATATCAACAAGGGTGAAGTGTCTCATGAGACCACATATCGCGTAACAAAGACTCAAATGGCGTTTATCAACGTACGCCATCTATGACGTCAGCATGATCTTTGTATCCCGTGAAAGGCCGGTTGTATACTATCACTGTAAGGACAGACCTATCATACGGCTCGGAAACCTGGTCACTTCGTGCGGAGGATGTTCACAGAGTGTCCGTTTTCGACCACCGGTGTCTCCGAAGCATTAGCACCGTGTGGTGGGAGCACCTTGTCGGCAATGACGAATTTAGTCGACGTATCTTCTAAACGGATAAACCGTGTTGACCCTTGAGCATATGGATCTCACCTCATGGGCTTCGCCGGCTTGGCAGTACCTTACGAACGCCAACTAGCCGTCTGCCACATCGTGTCTTATTCACGAGTAATGGGTTATGCTGGAAGCTTCAGTCTGGTGGTCAGCACATGACTTGGATTCGGGGTATGAAGGCAATTACTTTGAAGCTTGCTTCAGTAAGGCTCTCCCGGCTGCCTGACTGAGGTCTGAAGGACTCTGAACACCTGTGGTTGCGAACGTTGTCAAGTATAGCGAAGAACAGAAGTCAGTGGCACTTGTGATGAGAATCTCTGTGTGCATCGTTGTAACTTTTTTTGTCCGTCCACATTTTTTCTGTCTGTCGCCTTAAGTGTTACATTTTTTCTTATATTGTGGCACATTTGCTAATTCCTGTGGATTCTTAATGTTAGGTATACATATGAATGAAAAAGGGGGTGAATTAGGATACTCAAGAAGAAACATAAATCGCATAACAGGAAGTGGCATGCTGCTAATGTCATTCGAGGTCATACACCATTTCAAAACCGTTCGGGCAGCTACGCCGGCTGTAGACTCGGAGTAGGATCACTGGTGTCTATGTAAAGTATGGTGAAGATGTTACGAGATATTCAGAAGCGGTGATCTTGATGGACATGCCCTAATACCGAAATGATTGTATTTGCACTTTGGACTGTTAATCCAGTGTGGCAGCTTCAGCGATTGGCACCGGAGACACGGTTTCGGACTGAGGATACCACGGCTGACGTAACATGGTGTTTATCAAAGTAAAATAGTTTCTGAAGGCGTTTCATTTTTACTTGATCTATGACTTCGCTGAATCCGAAGTGCAATAACACCGATAAACACAACTGTTCTCAGAGATTGAAGTCAGTCGCAGTTAAATTGATTACTAGCAAATATTTAAAAAATAAAACAGAATCTTGACTTAAAATGCAGGTTTTGCACTTTGAAGCTGATTAGTTCATACTGAACAACGATAAATAAGCAAACGGAAGGGACGGTCAACTAAGTTTGACAATTTCTTGCTTCTACTTGCCGGTACGATTTCCAAGTGAGTTGGATAAGAGTGTGAATTAGGATATGAATTAAGTCCATTAATATAGGTGATCAGAGCCGCAATGTTTTGTACGCGTTTGTCAGTTGTGACAGAATACAACAAGTAAACTACGGGAACCAAACTGTAGATGACCCGGTTATAATTTAGATTTCATGTTTAAATCTTGACTCCTAACCACCTTATCAGTCTGTGATCTTCTGAACTGTCTGCCAGTAGTTTATCTCATGGTCATAATACTGTAGCCGTTTCGAATCACTGAGTGTCCAACAGTCTCATTTAAAGTGGGAACACACCCACACACATCGTTCGCTTTTGCGTCGTGGATTGATTGGTCAAAGCGTGTTCAGTGACATCACCCCGCTGGTGAGCACATATGGAATGCGGACAGCCGTTTTAATATGTTGTCGCGTTCGACGTGCTTGTATAATGAAGGCAAAGATTGACTGGACTTTAGATCATCCTAATGGATTAAGTTCTTCGGGAGAGAATGAGTCCAGTTCGAGGTCAGTGGTGAAAGCTTCATCCAGTTAACAATCACTGGCTGAGTTTTATGAGACTCGGTAACAGGAAGCTCACAGGCATACTGGTTCATCATTGACCCCAGAAGACCATATGTGAAATTCAATGAATTTCGCAATCCCAAAGTCGGCTAATGGATCCTGGCATTCGAAATCTGGAGCGATTTAATCATGGCCGCGTTGTGGAGAGAAAATAACATTCACAAAAGACTTTCTTGGCTGATCATATGACATGTCTCCATCAGTTGTGTAGCGATTACAGAAACGAGAATGCTCGACCTTATGGACTGTTTTCAAAACACGTCTCAGATTACACCGGAGATTAGTTTGAGGTCAAGTTTCCTCATACTAACTAATGGACAACGACAAACTCCGACACGATAGGTTTCAGAGTAAATACAGGTGAATTGTTTAATAAAATGTGAAGAAGTACCTACGACTTAACCAGATGGAGCACCAGAAACTTCGTGTGACTAGAGGGAAACAAGGACCTCACCCTGTACACTCACTGAATGACCCTGATGCAACATGCTGGAACAAAGTGAGTCTCAAAATCAAACGTTACGCGCCCTCTCAGCGTATTCAGAAGTGTACTAAAATCGGGAACGGTTAATTTTTTCTGTGAATACACAGTAGATCATGAGCTACAGTTACACGTTCTAATCTCTACTCTGATGCATTAAAAATGTCAAGCTCCAAGCACAAACTGATAAACGGAGTTGCAACGGATAGCTATGAGGGACGAGTTTAGCAGAATACTTGAGATTTTTGACACATTTTCATTACGTACTTCTGACACAAGACACTTCCCTATGCTGACTATGGGTAGATGACGGCTCTCTTCGTTCTGGATTGCAACGCAGTTGATAAGTGTTTGGATGCACTAAACTCATGATCCGCCCGAACCTCCAGTTGGCGTCTGCTTTTAAGAGAGATGTATTCGATTTATGCATTAAACAGTGAGTGAATGGTACCATGCAAACTGACACACTAACAGCTCATAGGAAATGAATAACACCGTAGTTTAAACGGATTTTTCACACTTGCTTTGTAAGACGATCTTTTGGATTCACCAGCTGTTAACCTTAATAGTCGTACTGTCGGTTATGACCAATGTGTTAGTAGGTATGATTTCCAAGATCCGATATGCCTTTGTTTCATATACTTATATCTTGTGTCGGGAGTGACGTGAGCCTATGTAGTGTTATCAGCGTTTTTCAAACATGTCCATCTCACTTCATTGTGTGAAGAACACTATCGTTACTTCTAGAAACCGGATCGAAATAGCTGCAATAGCTTATTATCATATATAGCAGACATTCAATTTCATGTTAGAGTTTTCTTGTCTATCCTTACTTGTCAGATGATCGGGATATAACTGCCGGAACGGATAGCCGAAATGCCACATCGAGTGGTGAGAGTTTGCTAACAGCGTCGAGGTATTACTAAAATTTACGGACGAAACTTTTGTCAACGCTAGTATTTTCAGTGGTCCAACATTGGAGAAATCGTTACGTTTTAGTGAGCTGAGACAGATGCTACGAAGTTCGAGTAATATTCCATTAGTTCCAACAGGTGACTGGAAACTGGAAAGTGCGTAATGCGTTTGTACAGCTGGGTTATGTAAGATACGTGTTGATGATGAAACTGGAAAGTGCGTAATGCGTTTGTACAGCTGGGTTATGTAAGATACGTGTTGATGACGATTTTCTTGTGCCCCTGAAGTGATCACTATGAAGAATAGGGAAGTGAACATCAGAGTGGTGAACACAACACACTTACGCAACGCTTGTTTTACGTATAAATGGCAACCGAAGTGGAGAGGCTCATACCAGACACAAATTTGACTGTATAACAATGCTAGTGGTTATTGTTGTGAAGATTACAACAGAAGGTCAAGTAGTCAGAGAGGAAAACTGGTTCAACATGCCCTAGTTTTCCACAGGTGTTGGGTAGCAGAAATCTAATGATATACTCCTACATTACTCAGGGGGAAGACACAAATGAAGCTAACGCGATATTTCACTAATTACTACCATCCCCTAAAATAACAACATTTTCTTTGCAAGAAGATATTTCATAACGTTCTCCGTTCACTATATTCACTTTCCTCCGGTCTTTCCTTCAAGCCATACAGAAAGATTTCGACAACCTCTTCAGCCACCCTGTTCTTTTTAGCAACCAGTACATGAGTTTCTGTGTTGGTTGACAATACGACCATACCACATAGAACTTTGTGACCAGAAAAACATGTGAACTTGATCTAACGTCATTAGCCCACATTCCGTTGCAGATGCGCATAGTACTATGCTGTCTCTCTCAATCCATCTGTTTAGGTAGCACTAGCTAAGCTGTTTGAATGGGTGGAACAAGGTCACATTTAGAACTTGAAGAAATTCGGCACAGAACACCAAGATTTCCTGAGTGTTCAGACATTTCGTTCACATGGCACTAGTATGCGGCAGGTAGACATGACAAAATGTTGACGGGTATGGAATGCAAATCTCAGTGACAGCAACCTATGGTTTAGTGAACGAACGTCTGTGATAACACAATGAGCACTTATTCACGGGTTAAGGATATGAGTATTGCTTGTACATGATAAGGATGAGAACTGAATATGGTTTAAAAAGCTGTTCAACGCTTCGCTGATGTTCATTATGACCAACTATGTAGGCTTCATAGTTGACATGGGAATCATTAATGCTCGATAGCAAATCTTCGGATGACGTAATACACGCGAAATAACACGTGGATGGAGCCAACATTTGTGTGGGGCGGACAAAGAAGAAACAAATATTGGGGGTAACTGAAGTCAAACGACCAACATATCTTGTGCAGAGAGTGGAAATAATACAACGTGTGGATCATTAGTGGTCTGAAAGTGGTTGTGATTGATGTCATTTACCGAATGCGCCCTTCCTGTGAGCACAGAAACCAAGAAGACAATCGGGTTGCTTCCGCCTGAAATCATCGCTGCCTCTGATTTTTCCAATCATTACCGTGTCTAACGTTCACCTTCACATAACTTATGTGATCGTGCGACCTACTAATGTGGCCTTGACTGTGTTTTTGTTTGTCCGTTTGTCGTAACTCTCAAAGCTGTTCGTATACTAATTTGTTCTTCGTACACCATTCGGAAGTACATTTTCGGATAGTTACTTCCATGGCCTTACGTATTAATCCATCAGTATTTAAAAATGTTACCGGGAATGCATGTTGTATGTTGATTAATCTGTTTGCTATAGCGCAAGGTAGGATGCAAAAGCAATTCCCTCTTCTAGGTGCTGACGTTTCTCATAGCTATTCCGTAAAATCATCGCTCTAAGATTCGCACTTCTAATATGCTAAAATTGACTATAGTTGATTGGAAAATGAAGACCAACCCCTTTTTGTCTGTGAATAAGTAGGACCAGTAGGTCCAGTTTAGTGGATTTTTGCAGTCGCAAACTTTCACATATCAACCATCAAACTAAGCACTGAAGTGTCTCATCAACTCATTTTCAAGGGTGAAACGACGACCGTTTACTAGTCAGACAAGTGTCTCGAGGGGATGGCTAAACTAAATTGTGTACCTGGACTTTTACCAGTTTTAGTCTTGGTCTTCCAGTCTTTGGGTCCTAGTTTTCCTCTACTATTTTTCTAACCTTTATAGTAACGTTTTCTTCCCGAACTTTCTACGTCACGGGTGATATGAGTGGCGGCCTGATCCGCGGTACCTTCTGGCCAGGCTCAGGGTTGTTGTAATGGAGCTGATAATGACAAGTCTTCTGTCGGACGTAAAAAATGTGGACGAGGTATTATAAGAGTCTATGCGTTATTATTTCATTGAGACCATGAATGTGCCGTTGCCTAATTGTGATATTTGCACAGAAAAAGATCACCAAACCTACTCTGACCTATAACTACATAAACCTTTGATCCGAAACGGTAAAAAAATCATTGAAACCATTATATTTGTTCTTCTGCATGTAATACTTCAGCTATTCTGCCCATTGAATGTAGTACAACTATAAGTATCAGGTGATTTTTACCTACACTTACAATCACTTGCTTACCACCACACATGTCATTTTTCAACTAGCACAGACAAAATTTAACTTTTACTACCACTTTAACTCCACCTGTTAGAACATTTTTCTGGGTGAGATGTTTATGAGTTACATCTGTCTAATATTAATCTGTTCTTAGTACCGAATGAGGTAGTGGGATTCGATGTGTTTCAGTCATTATAAGTAGTAATCGCTTTCAACGGTTTTGCACCTGGGAACACCTAATAAACCAATCACACGGTAATGGTAGTTGCCATTGCGTGACCTCATTATTATTCAGAATTGACAAGAAATCACGGATTTTACAAAAGTGACGATTTCAATGCAATCTTTTTAATCTAACCATACATATCTAAACACGAATTTGCGTTTAATCCTGTTTGTCCTATGTAGGCTACATTAGAATTTTCACGTCAGTTTTCGGCACATATAACCTATACATTACCATGGACGTTCCTTCAATATATTAATCAGGTTTCTTACTTTGACAACGTACGTTTTTAGCTAACGCTTGTACCCCAGGGTTTTACCGATCTCTAGTTGGAAGAGTTCTGTATAGGGAAATTCATTCATAACTTCTAATTTCTAATTAAAATCCGACGTCGACTGGAAGTCTATCCAGTCAAGATATTTCACCACAGGCAGAAATGAGTAAACTGGAACTAATCGTCAATTGACAGCTAAAAAACCTTAGTGTTTTAAAAACGTTTACAATCCACGTGAGATAAAATGCTCCAGATTGAAGATTACAGCACCCTCAAAAGATCGTACATACACCAGTATTACTTAAATTATCTATAAATAATGTAACAGACTTAGTACCCACTGAGATATGAAGCCGTGACTAGAGCTCAGCAGCCTGACTTTTGGGTTCAGTTACTCCTTCATCCCATTGTGGCTTGTGAAGTACGCCGAACTATTGGTGGGTTAAACTGTTCCAGAAGAATTACTTGGTCAGGTACCGCTGGGATCAACCAGTGTTGTCAGTTTGCCACCCTGTTTATCAGCAAGATATGTTCAGCCCACGAACACGGCGTTGGTTGAATACTGTTGTGACCAATCAGCAGTTGGCACCTCAGAGGATCTCGGCTGCAACCGCCCTTGCTCGCTGGTCTGCTCTGTACACGTACTTCTATGTTTGCCTGATATAGTAAACCTGATGTGGATTCCGCAACACTTTCTTTTCAAAGGCATACTGCGAATTCTTGGCGTTTTCCTGGCGACTCATCTTCTACTCACTTCTTCAGGGTCGTTTCACCTGCACCTTTTTAACTGTTGTTCAACGAACTTGAATGTTCTGGGCCTCTTCTGCCCGGCGTGCTTTTGAGTGACAAAAGGTGGGCTGAGGCCAACTGCGCGTTCCTTTTCTCTCTGCTTTTGGTTGCCGCTGTTGGCCCCAACGTATATCAAAGTCTGCTGATTACCATTATCCTCAGCCATTTCTGGAAATATGCGTTGTTTTACAAACCCAACTGTCTTCCCCTACTTCGATGCTGTTTGAGATGGCATTCCGCTTGACTGTCAGGAAAAGCTTCCTAAATTATTGGTGATCGAAGTTCGGGCGCGTACATTCCAGTGTTCAGTGCTTGTGTGACTGTACCGGAGTAGTCAGTGTCCAATGATGCAGTCGCTGTGGAACAAAGCAATTACTCAGTCGAACGTGAGATAGCTAATTTTCAGACGTGGACTCCGAGCTCCATCGGTAGAATGCACACTTCATACGGTTATCTTAGCTGGTTTCAGTCCGTCTGAATTCCAGCACTTCCCTCATCAATTTCCCTCTCAAATTTTCAGATGACACAGCAATTCAGTGGTGGTGAGGTGAACTCCATGGTCGTCGATTAGGAATATTCTCCCGATATACGCCATTTACTTAACGGAACTGAATTTAGCTACTAACAAGTCAGGTACCAAGTGTACAAGAACAGAAAACGTCTAATTACTAAAAGGGAATAAAAATACTGTGTAACAGTCACATTTTAAGGGGAAATCTTAGTTGCACGAAGTATAGTATAACGTCCACCAAAGTTGAACACTTAAGACTGTATTAAGCGGGCAACATGTGATTACCCATTGAATTTCAGTAGCAGCTGTACATAGCAATCTGCTTGTTTTTAAACCAGTCCATAAGAGAATAATCAAGAGAACTCGATTATGGGCTCAACAAGACTCGCTATATACGTAATAATTATTAGCAGTGACACCTTTCTTAGAGTTTCCAACAACCTTATCTACCGTACACTGATCAGTAAGATATTCGGATAGTATAAACCCAATGTCTCTCCCAAAAGATCAGCTTTTTGCGACCTCATGGACCCTACGGGCATCCCCTTCCAAAACAAAACATCACACTCAAACTTTGTACTCGTTAAAGTTCATCAACGGTGAGTTTTGCAAGATATCAGTGGTAAACTTGGCCCCACTGATCCTACCTTAAACATGAACAAACCATTAGAATACTCAGCCACTCTCAGTTATGGCTATAGTGATGTCAACGGAACAGTAGTTAACACGGCTGTCACATGGAAGTATAAACTCCAGTACAACTTCTCGCCATCGGCTGAGTTCCGGAACACATTATTAAAGTGAGATATCTAAATGACAATCAACCTTTTTCAGATGCATCCGTTTTCGCACACTGCGATAAGGTACTCCATAGAAATCCATAAATGACAATTTGAAGGTTAGTCCGGTACGATATTAATACACCTGGTTGTTCTGTATTTCACGGATAGCTATGTCTGATGATTAGTTCATTGTGCAATAAAAATTCTACACCTTGCTGGCCGTGTCACAATTGAAACGCTATGAAAATTATCAAAGCTTTAACGATTTTGTAGAGGCTGCTGGAACCAGCTGTGCGAAACAATGATTTTCGTATTGTTCTTCCGTTCACGTTCTTTATGATATAAACGTAAATATGTATACAAGCTTATATATGCACGTGTAGATAGTTATTACAAAATACTCTAAAATCCTACATGCCGGTCTTGAATAATTTGGTGGTAAAGTAGTTACAGTGTGAAAGACGACTTTAGAGGGGCATGAACTCCAATTACTTGAAAATATATATCGTCATGGTGCACGAATATCTCAAACGTCTCTTCCAGAATAAAATAGTCATGCTAATAAAACGTAAGGTTTTTGGCTGTCAAATTACCATACTCACAGTCAGCGGTGAAACCCCTTCGTAGGTTGCGTTTCATCCCAAGATAAACCACACCAAAACAGCAGAAAGGTTTCATACCGAGGCTCCATGTGAAGACTCTCTATATTCTTCATACCGACAATCTACGTCGTTGAGTAAGATTGCAATGACCACCAAATTTCAGGCAATTTCGGTCAACCTTAACCGCAAAACCCCATTAAATTTTACTTTAGAATCAAAATATTGGTGTCGGTTATAAAAGCAAGTGTCGCGGATAGACTTGATATGTTTGAATTTTTGAAAGAAAAATAAAACGCTTGCAAAATTAGCCCTGAAAAAAATATAAGTTTGGCCACGGCTTACGGCACCGGCTCCCAGAATTCTATACACATGAGTTGCAAGTCACGTCAGCATCGAGAAAATATTCACAATTTACCAGCAGCAAGTTGTATTTGCTCCATGGTGTCGGTAACACAGAGCGAAGTGTCATCAGCAGTTCATTGTGTTTAATTAAATGAAACGTTCTGAGTATTTTACGTGACATGCGGATAAACCATCAGACAGCACACATGTGAGATTTTTCAACAGTCAGCTCATTTAGGAGGCAAAATCAAATGGAATTCTACTTTAGAAACAATATATTGGTACCTGTTTAATAGGAGGCCCATTTTGTAACAAACCAGCAATGGGAAATCACGTCATATCGATTGATTGACTCGTGGATTAATCTGTATTAACTTATCCAGTTACTCAGATTGCAACCGTGAGACCGAACGCCTGTATTTACCTGAACTGTTTTCTCGCGCTCAATCTCTGGTGCCCCCCTATAACATGATTCGCTCTAATGCCCTGAATGCCACATATGATCGTCTTGTTTGATTTGCTATGCGTCTTGTCGGCCATGTGTAGTAGTCATTTTGCCCTAAAAATTTAGGGCTTCTGTGACTAATTCTGACCCGACTAGGGTCGGGCGACGGAGCGCGCACCAAAAGGGACGATCCAATAACCGGCGACCTCGG
Organism: Paragonimus westermani; assembly: GCA_008508345.1. Lineage (NCBI taxonomy): Eukaryota > Metazoa > Platyhelminthes > Trematoda > Plagiorchiida > Troglotrematidae > Paragonimus > Paragonimus westermani. Next base: position 27,239 of record QNGE01004783.1, on the reverse strand, counting down.
GTACTACATGCGTAACCTACGCGGACAATGACAACTCCAGTGGAACGAATGAAACTGATCCTGCAGAAGTAACAGGTGCAATTCGGTGAGGCTCAACTGAAGTTAATCGAAACACTAACGCGCAACTTATCTATGATTTTAGCAAGTTAAAAAGTCAAATCGGGTTTAAAGGGGTGGACGCCACCACGAACAGCATCAACGAATTTGGTTATGATGCCGATGCCGGAGTGACATTCGAATGTTGGTTCGGCCGATACGGAGATGTCTTCCGAGTGGAGTTGGCTGACATGGATGATGCAGGAAAGGTGGGATTACTCCTTCGGAAACTCAGTACGACAGAACATTTGAAGTATAGTGATTTTATTGTGTCGAAGAAACCTCGCGACCTCACTTTTGAAGAAGCACTGAAGGTACTGACGAGTGTTTTCGGAGAGCAATCATCTTTGTTCGACATCTGGTATCAATGTCTCAAGTTGGTAAGAGGTTAATATAATGATTTTGTCACTTACGCAATTAAATTCGACCGCGAATGCGAAGCGCTTAAGTTGAGCACAATGAAAGAAGATCAGTTCAAGTGTCTCATATTCTTCTGCAGTTCACAGTCAACTCAACGAAATTGGACAGGAATCCTGACATGATTTTGGCATCTGTGACGGCGTAGTGCTATTGGTTAATCAATCTGAAATATGACACAGTCATGATTGAACAGTCGTGGTAACTTGCAGTCCATGCCGTCTCACAGCAGCCCTGCAGCCTAGGAACTGCGAATCAAGGTGCGAAACCCTCTTGGAAGCCCTCAACCGCATGCTGAAAATGTGATGGTCGTCATTATGTGCGGTTCTGTCCATCCAAGTCTCATAAATTCTAGAAATACAACCGCTTCGGGCATAAGGAGACGTGTTACCGTTCAACCCTGTCACGAAGAAGTAGACCGTCGTTGTCAAAGAGCCACCGGAAGAAACCCAAGAGGTAAAATGCAAAGCTGAATTCTGTTTTCGTCACCTCTAACCCATGCTCGACGGTATTCCAAAAGTAAGCGTCGATGAGAATTACGTCAAACCCATGCTCGTCGTGTGCATCTTGTGGAGAACCTACCGCTTCTGTATCGCACAGCGTTTGTTACTTGTTGCAAAGTGGTTGTTGATCGAACGAAGAAACTCAGTCTGGAACGTTTTCACAAGTCTTTGGAGATATCAAAAGATGAACCTTGCCCTCGAGATCCCAGTAAGTACGTTCTGAACCTATCTTCTGTACCGCTAGATGTGCTACATTTGGAAGCGTTGTCGCTAGGACTTGATCACAAAGTTCATTCGAATAAGCTAGACCGCACATCAGTAGAGGCCCAGTTTGAGAATCTTTTCGACCAGTTATCAGATTTGCATACTACTAGCTTGGACAATCACAATTGGTTTAAAACAAAGCTGACTGACATTGCCAATGAGCTCATCATGACCTCATCAAGAGATAAATGTGCTCTCACAGCTCGTCATCTTGAATCTCTAAAAGACCTGAGAACTAAGAACGTTGTCGTGCTAAAGCCAGATAAATCTTCCGGTGCCGTAGGTATGGATAAAGAGGAGTATACTCGTAAAATGTTGTATATACTGAACGACGAAAGTAAATTCCAGCGTATGAACAAGGTGGAGAAGGTGACTGATATAGAGTGCCGGATAATTCGACACCTTGATTTGCTGCTACTACATCGAATAATTGATGAAAGTACTTTCAAGTCTCTAAAACCCAGTGGTTCATCAACACCGCAACTGTATGGCTTACCCAAAACACACAAGCCAGGAGTGCCACTCAGACCGATTCTATCTATGAGCAACGCCCCACAACACAAACTGGCTCGTTGGTTGGTACAGGCCCTGACCCCATTAAAACGGAAAATCGATACATATACCGTTAAAGACTCATTCAGTTTACTTGAATGTCTGGACAAAGTCAACCTAGCAGACAAAGTCATGTGTTCAGTCGACGTTCAATCTCTGTTTACAAATGTTCCATTGCACGAGACAATTGAATTTATATGCGATCTGATCGAGACTGAGGGCTTTGATATACAAATTCCCACTGATATGCTTAAACTGTCTCTATTGTTGTGTACGGAGAACATCAGTTTCAGTTTCCAGAATAACCCTTATCGACAAATAGACGGAGTCGCCATGGGGAGTCCGTTAGGACCAATGCTAGCGGATTTTTTCATGCTGATGGTAGAAAGGCGAATTGCTGAACACATTGCGTCACTGCCGTTCTACAAACGTTATGTGGATGACATCCTCATGTTTGCGCCATCTTCGCAAGCAATCGATGAGATGGTAAATCGGTTTAACACTTGTCATGCCAACCTGACAGTCACTTTTGAGCTGGAAAAGAACGGATGCCTGCCGTTTTTAGACATCCTCATCGGTCGCCAGGATGATGGTTCAGTAAGAAGATGTGTGTATCGTAAGCCCACCTGGACGGGTCAGTACACTCACTTTACAAGCTTCACGCCAATGAAGAACAAGCGAGCATTAGTCAGAACATTGTTTGTGCGTGCTAGGCGCATTTGTTCATCGGAATGTTTAAATGACTGCCTACAACTACTGCTTACAACTACTTTGCAGAATAATGGGTATCCGCTGAGATTTATCAATAGACACAGCCAACAGCGTATTGTAGGAGATAAGGTTCCCACGGTTGGGAAGAAGAAAGTTTACACTGAACTACCATTCAAAGGTGACACTTCTTTACTTCTAACCACAAAACGTCCCGTCGCATCCATTAAGCGAGCATACAATACGGCTGAAATCGTAGTCATTGGCCGAACTCGGAAGTTACCGTTACCTTCGGTAAAGGGAGAGCAACCTATTAGCGCCAACGCACGCTGTATTTATCAATTTGTGTGTAACTGCGGCAAAAGTTACATCGGCAGAACCGATAGGTGCTTGAACTCTAGGATGAAGGAACATCTGTCGAAATGGGTTCAGGATGTGACTGCGCAGTCTACTCCCTTCGTCCCTGGATCACGCAAGCTTCCGGCCTCGTCTATTGCCAGGCACATGTTGGCCACTGGCCACCGGATTAATCCAGAATTAACATTCAGAATCATAATGCGCCACGCTACTCCGCGTTTCCTGCGTTTTGCCGAGGCGGTCGCGATTAGTCGTCTCAAGCCAGTGTTGTGTGTACAAAAACAATTATATGTAAGCCTTGGACTCCCATGGACCTAATAATTCTGTTCTGTCGTTGTCCACCCCATTTGCTATTTTATTCTTCACCCCCATCCCATCAGTGTCATATATATGTTCCTGGTTATTGTTATTTGGTACTGAAGAGGCAATACGAACTGCTAGTATCTACCAGTGTCCGTCTTCTTACTGCTATGTTCTAATTAGTTTCAGTTAGAAAAAATTGAGGAATCTCAATAACATCAATGTTCATCGCCTCGCGGATTTTCAGTTTGGACACTGATATTCGGTAACCGGTGGAAATCCCATTCAGATGATCCTGGTGCATAATAATGTCATTGACATGCTGTTTGGCATGAAAGCCAACTATTACGTGTGAAGGTTTAGGTTGTATGCAAAGCCACATGCACGGGAATGTTGACTGCACTGACACTAAGCGGTGTTTTCTTTCTGTTATCACATCAGGGAGGGTTTGACTGTCAGGTTTTACGTCACAGTTGTCAAAACCGGTTGGTCACCAGCAATTTGACATTTCTGCCTGCGTTATATCGTAAAACTTTTTAGCTACCACGAATCAACTGCAAGGGACTGGATAGTGATCTAGAAGTTCCGGTAAAAATATCCGAAGACCGTTTGGTCAGTGAATGTACGAAGATTTTGCTTGTGATTCAAAAACTATCCTTAGAGAATAAGTGGTCCAATTCTCTTAGACTAGGTCCTGTTCCTTGTTACGTGCTTGCCAAAATGTGCACCGGTTATCGCTGGAAATAGACGGAGCGATCCTCACTGGCTGATTTCGAACAAAAAATTTCCGAGACAAACCTACAATCTTTGCTGGTTTTCCAAGTGTATTCACCAGTGTGGACGTACAAAAAATTATGTTATGTTTGATATTTCGGTATACTCGGCAGTAGTATGTTCACCCAGAAAATATGTGCGTTGGGTTCACGGAGAACATTGGTATCGGTACAAACCTTGTTGATTGTGTCCCTAATTACAGTTTAACAAATAACCTATAGGAAAGTTTATATTCCCTACCCGCCAGATTATCTCGATGACTTATGCTATCGCTGACTGACCAAATACCATTTTCAGAACGCGTTAGTCAACTGCACTAATTTTGCACTGCTAAGAGAAAACTTGCATTGGTCAGGTTGGAATTAGAGCTAATATTCTGATACTTTACTCAGTTATGCTCTCTGGTTAGCTTACCATGTATTCAAAAGCGGCCTGCTGATTGTTCTTCATTCGCTACTTGGGTAAATATTTTGTCAGAACATGAGGATTGAAACACCAGGCTTTATCAAATCTGTTAAGAAATGACAAAGACGAAATAACTGTCATATTGTAGTCACCTGTTTTAATTCCACTCAACAATCAAGCAGTTTAATCAGTACAAACATTTACATTATGCATGCATCCTTGGTTCTCTCTACTAGCATCATTCCCACATACTAAGGGGAATAAAATCATTTTAAAAATGGGGAATCTTGTTCCTATACTTTCTGCCAGAATATAGAATGGGGCGTTTGTCAGCAACAAAGCTCATCAAGTTGATTGCTTTTAATGGACCGGTCGATCAGCAGGCCGCGGATGAACGCATGTTCAATAGTTTGACAGCTACGGAGTTGAGCTATCTTAATTGTGAGGTCAACAAATCCTCTTTTGAAAACGAGTCACTGTATGTTTGAAGTTTGTTTCATAAGGCTGAGGAATCTGCGACTCTGATGCAGAAATTTCAATGCCCATCCATTTCATAACAGATGTCTTAGCTTTAGGTAAACTGTCGGGTGCAGTGAGTGATGTATAAATTATTGTCACTGACGACTGTATCAAGATAAGCCACCGTTGACACCAACTCGTAGACAACTTCTTTGATTAGTTATGTCGAAGTTAGTAATAGCAACAGCGGACATACACCGACAACAAGCACATAGGGCTGTCCAAAACTTTCTTCCATAAGAATGAAGCAAGAAAAAAGAGATCATGGTGAAGCCCATAGGCACAGAAGTTCTGGCAGGTCTGTCACAGCTTCTTTCAAAGTATTCTCCAGTAACTCACATCAGAAGCACACGATAAGCCTTTTCAAGCCATTTACACCTTGAGTGCTGACGGAACGCGATGACATGGCAGGCTCAAAATGTGTTCAGTCAGTACACTTAGACTCGGTGAATTTCGAGGATATCACTTTCTGCTTCTTAGCTTTAAGGCGTCAGCAGAGATACTTACGGAAGACAGCAATATAGCACATTTTTATTGGATTTAGGTGGGCGTGATAACATTTGCCAAAGTGATATACAGACTTTACAGCCCGTAAACTTTAGCGACTGAGTGGCATTTTGGAGAGATCTAAGCTTCAAAAAGTTAGCCGGCGAATACTGTCTTCCATCACAACGTCAAGGAAGGGATAACACATTGAATTTGTGTTTGGATGAGCTGTAGTCATTAGCAACGCGAACCTATACCTGACAGATTACTCCAAACGTAATGAACCTCATTATGATCTCTACGTTCCGTGTGCGACATGTTGACAAAGACCAGAGGGTATGGGTTTTTATGAGGTTTGCCAACTGCTCCCTTACGCTTCCGCCAGTCCACATCTACTGGTGAATGAGTTTGTAATTGTGTTTCCACCTTTCTTCAGAGAGTACTTAGAAACATGCGCGTAGCCTAATGGATAAACAATGTGGGATACAGGAATCAGCCGATTATAACCGAATGGATATCATTTGGTTTTACAGAGTCTGTGAAGTTAGATGATAAAAAAACTGCGTGACTTGAGATATACGAACAGTAATCGGATTACGAGGCAAATTTTTACTCACCCGTGACGGCATGGCCAACTGTCATCATGACAATCGAAAAAATGCGGCGTTCCACATGCCTAATTCTTTCACACAAATATGCCAACAACAGCACGAATAGAACAAGTTGGATTGCTATCGAAATTGACAGTAGTACTTGGATAATTATAAACCAAACTAAAAAAGCGTAATCGAACTAACTTTAACTTACAAGGAACAAGCTGTGTGTATATTTTGGCATAATAAGGAGAAAGAATCCACCAGCAGTCATAATAAGAAATCATGTCCATATCGGTCCTGTCTAAGTAACCTTTCAGACAGAATTCCCATAACCCGTGGCGCATAAATGATGTATGCAGACGACTCCATGATTGAAGCCAATATGGTGTGACAAATGATATAAGTAGAAGAACAAATGTGACAAACGAAATGGTGCAGCCTATGTAATGTCTCCATTCACTGAATGGAGTGTGCTTTATTCTATGCTTGATGCGCATGTGAACGGAAATCAGTCAAACATGTATCACTTTTATTGTCAATAATAACTAGCGCAGATAAACAAGCATGCTCACATTCAAATTTCAAAATTTAAATCCTGGACTTGGTGAAGGTCTGCGCCTGTTGACGTCCTGATGCTTGACCTGTGTGCTTCAGAGATTGACCAGACTGCGTTTTCTCTTTATGTGTTCAGTGGTGTTCTAATGGTTGGGACAGAAGAAAAGTAGTATCAAAACCCGGCTGCTCTAAACAGTAGAAACAAATCATACTTCAAATAGTACAAAGTAGGAAAAAAGTTGTTCCAACTTTTGTCTAACTCTCTTCTGAATATATCTACGATCGCGTCCTCAACGATCTTTGAAAGCAACTTTTTCCACGAGTTGACTACCCCGTTAGTGGAAAAGTTATATCGGACAGCCAATCGTGATCTTGTTTTCTCGACTGCAACACTAAAACCTCTCAAGTCTCTGTCCTGAAGCATCTCGAGCAAACCTGCTATGGGGCTTGTCCCATTTTGTTGGGTAATTTTGTACATTTCAATAGTCTCCTATTACTCGCCTGCGTTCGAGCGAAAATAAGTTCAACGAAGTCAGCCGGTCTTGGTAGTTTAGATCCTTCATACCTTATACCATACGTGTGGCGAGCTTTTGTACCTTTTCGATGGCAGCTATGTCCTTTTGGAGATTTGGTGACCAAACTTGGACACAATATTCTAAGTGGGGCCGAACTATAGCCGAGTAAAGTGGAATGAACACCGTTGGACAAAGGTTGCCGATCGCTGATTTCAGTCGATATAGCGCCCGCCGCGCACACTGAGAAGATGGAATAAACGTACTAGTGACCTGGATACCCGAGTTTCTTGTTTGCTGCTTAGTTGTTAGTTCAACTGTCTGTCCACTTGACTGGAGAGCTATGGCGATGGTGAGACTTTTGAGAAAGTTCACCGGTAAATCTCTCTAATGTTCATTCGCAAATTTTCAGAATGTTCCCTTGGAGAGCGGCCGAGTCCTACGAACTTCCGACCAGCCTTGTATCGTTTGCATACAGATAACATGGGCAGACTAAGTCGTTGTTCAAGTCGTTCATGTATACCAGGAGAAGCAGAGGGGAAAGGAGTGATCTCTGAGGAACTCCACTTAACGGAGAACCTTTGTCCGACAGCAGTCCTCTTACTCTTACTCGACACGACCTTCCAACTAGAACCGCCTGCATCCACCTGCAGATTCTAACAGAGATTCCAACTTCTCGCAGTTTCCATCATAGAAGCCTGTGGTTGACAGAATCGAAGGCTTTCTGAAAGACCAGATAGCACACCTCGACCACCTCTCCTTCATCCGGTTTCTCCTTTAGAGTGTCTAAATACGTCAGCAACTTGGTGAGACAAGAGCTCTTCCTTAGGAAGCCATGTTGAGGAGCTCTGAAGAATTTCTAATCGCAGAGGAACTTGCAGAGCCTCCTCGTTATATTTGTTCGAAAGGTTCGCTGACAACACTAGTCAGGCTTACTGGTCGGTAATTTCCAACTTCTGACCGTTAGCCATCTTTGAGGATGGGAATTATAGCGGCTTATTTTCAGTCTCTCATCGCTATCCCTGTTTTTAATGAGAGTGAACAGTTGGTCAAATGATGATGCCAACAATTTGGCCGGAGGTTTTACGGCTGCCAGATGAATGTGGTCAAGTCCTGCGGACTGTGTTGTTTAGCTCGGATATCGCTTGCGCAACTTCGTGGGGCCTAATGACCTGATCCACCATGGGCACGCCCACGGCATTGGCTGAGGCTCCGGTGCTTCGTTGTCTGATAAACAATTTGGAACTGTGCCATAAACGCGTTCGCTATGCTCCCGTCAGTCGATATGATCTCCCGGTTATAGGAGAGTATGGTTCCAATTTTCCCTCTTAGAGAAGACCTGGACTGAACATAACCTTGAAGTCTCTTGGGGGTCTGTTTGATATATCGTGCTAGGTTGAGCTCACAGACTAGACGAGCATTTCTTGGTACCATGATTGCTTCATTTCGAGCCTTTTTGTAAATCATGAAGCTTTTAAACACCCTATATTGCATATATGCCTTCCAAGCCATGTACCCAAGTCGGAATGCTCTGTTGACCCTGGGATGAGCCCATGGCTTCCGACCTCTTCCTTGGACTTGTTTCTGAAGGACGTTCTTATTTATATTATAGATATTATAGACTTCGATTGACCACAGACTGTCGATGTCCACTATGGGGATCGCTGAGTACCAGGCCATTTTATTAGCATCCACTATTGGTTTCTTGCTGTCTATCCGGTGAAACTCTTATTGTGAAAGCTTGCCCGCTAACGGAGTATAGACGGTCTAGCCGGAAGCCAGAAGAATGCTCAGGTATAATGCCTGAGTTATGCGCTGCTTTTCGGTTGAACGGAGCCGAGACAAGGGGTGGTTTCAAGGGGTTCCTATGGGCTGTTTATATTGATGCTGGGGGCCCGGGGGGACAAACGGGGCGAACTCCAAGGGTAACTGGTATTGGAAGATTTATTTACCGGGAGCTTGTTGCGAGAGGACAGGGTATTAAAGCGAGCGGGGGGTTCTGTTTTAATAAGACTGTAATATGGACGGCGCCAAAAAGTGGAGCCAAACGTGAGACTCATTCAGCTAGTAATCTGTTGCATAACAGACGGCTATGCAGAGCCACTGCTCCTATTCGCTTATGGGATTCCATCTTCCATTCAACAGGTTGATTAGCCATGTCTCAGAGTTGTCAAGAGATAAGTAGTCATGTTGCAACGACTTCTTAAATAGCAAGAGATTTCAATGCTAAAGAGGTGGATTCAGGATTGGTGCATTCTGTCAGCGGTCGTTGGTTGGAGTGATGATCGAGTTACCGCAAATGAAGGCCTTATTGTAACAGTGAACCCCAACGACGTTCTAGACTCAAAGGTCGGAAATCTCTTGTGCAAGAGTGACAATGGGGTCATACATCTATGTTTTTGTTGTGCATACGCCAAAACTGCCGTGAAATGTCGGAAGCTCTTCAAATACATGAGTATCCCGTAACTAAAGTCGGATGCGGAGCGATCCAGTTGGGTCGATTATCACGATACCAACAACGTCAACACAGCCTGGATCCCAACTAAAGACAGCCTTATACCGCCAACTGTCAACCGTGCTCCACTGAGGTGTAATCGGCATAAGATGAAAGTAAATAGGGCCAAATAGGTGCGAAAACAAAGCTTGATCTGTACACAAGCTGCTTGTGAGACACACCGAGTTTCGCCGACAGAAGGAGACTCGAGATAGGTATTCTGAAATAAAATAAATGTTGGACGAAGTTTGGAACGGGTCCAATGAAGACTAGTCATAAGAACCCCAAGAACTTACTTCGTTATGCCTCTGTCAGAACGGCCATTAAAGGGGATTAGGTAGCAGTGTTGACACTGCGGGCAGTGTCATCAAATCGCCTCTACAAAAACTGAGGGTTTCTGTATGTCGTTTTTGGCTATATGCATCGAGGGCTCCGAAACTAGTGCATTCGGGCCCAGCGTGGCGGCTGCAAGAGGACCCGTGATGGAGAGAGCTCAAATTTGAAGGCTTGAAATAAAGGATGGAATGAGCAAACTAAGTGTGAGTTGGCAACTGGGACCAAACTTCATCCATGCGAAGATGCCGCGTCTACTAAGCGATGTTTTGCAGGTACCCTTTGATCGGGTGGATGATCTTTCCTCTAGAAACTCATAGTCTCAGATGGTTGTAAGAATGAAGGGGTTGCAACCCTCCACAAGAAGGAAGAAACATGAAGTGGGGAACTGCTGCAGGCCATGTGGTCGTCTTAGAACTGCCAGAAAGAATTGCTAAGGATAGGATTGTGATACACCTTACCGGGGGTAAGCTTTTCTCCAAAGACAAACATGAACTCGTGTGGGATAGATCTTGGCTTGCCAACTTGGTTTACTTTACCGATGAGATTACGAGGACGCTGGGTAGGGGGAGGAGGTTGAAGTTTGCTATTTGGACTGTAGGAAGGCATTCGATTCAGCGAACCTTCCGTTGCTGATCCTTTGATTGGGGGCCTTCTGTCTCCCATCAATGCCGCCGGGATGAATGAAGGACTTTCTGGAGAATCTTACCATTCACTTAGATGTAGCACGGGAAGAGCCTGCAAAAGGTGCGATGGTCAGTGTGAAACATCAAGGAGGAGTGCCTAAACCACTCGTGTCCGGAAAGTTTATCCGTGGTCCAACCAAAACACTGGAGCGTCCCTGTTACGCCTTTGCTGATAGCGTGTGGGTTGTGATGAAAGTCGACAGCGTGTTCATGCAGAGAGATCTGAGTACCGTCCGGAGGCGACTGAACAACTGACCGCAACTCTCGTATGTAGTCAAGTGCAGTCAGCCGCCTGCTGAAAAGGAGCCAGGTTTGGCCAGGCATCTTGCTGGGGAATGTGACGTAAAGATTCACGTCTGATCGCTGAGGTACGCACAGCCCAAAAAACGGATCTCCAAAATGAAAAGAAGATTAGATCCAACAATTTCTGAGGTAATATCAACGAAATGCATCAATAATTGCAAAAGGCAAACCTCAGTCTTCTGCGACGATAGTCTCGTCCAGCAAAATCAATAGCTTCTCAACAGGACCAACAAGGTCAAAGATGAACCGACACGCCAGCAGACCAGAACAAGAATGGCCATTCGCGCCGCGGACACTTAATGACACACTAGTTCAATGAAACAAAATGGGGTGGGTGAGGTAGCTAGATCAAGTGTCAGGTTAGTGGGGAAAATGGGGAAAGCATACGGTGGGAACGAATTTTCTCAGTTCGTGGATCAAAAAATTTACAGCGCCCGTCAAAATTCGTCTGCATCTGGCTGACCTCTTGTAGTGCTGTACAGTTCTGGCTCCTTATCTATCTTTACTAAATATAGCTATTCACATGACGCGTTGGAAGCCTCGCCAACCGTGGTGTCTAACATTCATGCCTCTCTATCAAACAGAGGCGCCTCACACCTCTCCTCATTAGTCCGGTATTCGTGCGAACCTCTACAGTAAGGACTGGTTCGTCCGCGTCTACTTCACATTTCGTAACTAGCCCCAGGGGCCACTGGTCCCTAGTCAGTCCATAGGATACGACAGGAACGACGTCGCCGACCTGGAAATCACATTGCCTTGTCAACCACCTCTGGTGCACTTGCAGCGATGGCACATACTCTCGAGACCACCTTTTCCGAAAGGTAGTTACAATGTTATTCGCTTGTCTCCAGCACCTGGTGTACCTGTCTACCAGATTGCATTCTGGGGCCAACCCTGTATTGCTCCTCAAGAGAAGTAGGTCGTTCAGGGTTAGAGCGATGTTGTCAGGACTGTCTGTGGCAACAGAAACCAATGGTCTGCTGTTTAAAATACGCTGTACTTCAGCCAATGAAATTAGAAGGGTTACGTCATCGGTTCGTTGCTCTCGGCAAATTGCGCTCAAAATACATCTGACAGATCGAATCAATCGCCCCCGTACTCCACCACGATGACTCGCATACCGTGGGTTGAAGTACCACTGAATTCCCTTTCGTAAGAGCTTGTCATTGACAGATCCGCTACCTAAGTTGCGTACCCAGCCTCTAAGCTCTTTGTCAGCAGCTAGAAAATTGGTACCGTTATCAGAAAAAATTAACTCAGGCCTACCTCTACTTCCGGTCATAATAAACGAGTCGGTATTCAACGTGTGAGCCACTTCAATATGCACTGCTCGGGACTGTAGGCACATGAATATACATGCATACCTTCTTTCAGAAGTCCTGCTTCTCTTCACACAAAGGGTCCAAAATAATCCAACCCAACGTTCGTGAACGGATAGCACGCTGGGTTTACTCTGAAGGATGGTAGAGGGGCCATTAGCTGCTTACCAACTGAAACACAACGACGACGGCAGACTAGGCGGGATCCAATGACTCGCTTGACCGCCGCGCCACCCTGTACGATCCAGAAGTGCCTCCTTAGCGAACAAAACACGAGACCTCCCGGAATGACCTTCGACCTCGTGATGATATCTTATAATAAGATCAACGATGTGCCGGCGCTTAGGCAAAATTATGGGGTGCATGGTCTCGAAAGTGTAAGCTGATAGCGACAATCGACCTCCTACCCGTATAACTCCTTCAATCATTACGGGGAACAATTTCTTCAAGGAGCTCCTTTGAGAGAGAACAGGGAGGCTATCACAGCCAGACAGCCTGGACAGCAGGGCTACTTCCTCGGGGAAGCACTCTGATCGTACTGATCTAATCAAATCTACTTCTGCCGCTTTGATCTCCTTTAAGCTGGGGAGGCCAGTTTTCAAAATCAATTCCCAGCGCCCGCCAAGGAGTTCCATAATGTAGCACTTGAACCGTATAAGCCATATAACGGCTCTAAGCAATCGAGTCCAGCTTGAATATCGAATAATAAGGTTATGCAGACCGTTTGCTTGAACGACAAACTTAACATGAGCCGGCGTCTTCTTTAGTTCAATGTCGTTGGGCTCAACGAGAGAGTTGGGTTTCGGAGGCCATGACCTGCAAGGCCAACTCAAGAACTCAGGGCCTTTCAACCACTTGTCTCTTATTGGGCCGCCCGTCAAACCGCGCGAAACCAAGTCAGTCGGATTTTCTTCAGATCTCACCTGTTTTCATTGTTTGTGTCGAAGACTGATGGATCACAGAAAGGCGGTTAGCCACAAACGTGCGGAACCGAGTTGACACTTTGTGTTTATAATAGAAGACGATCATGGAATCAGTGCAAAAAAACAATATCGGAACATCTGACCCAAGTTGTTAACGATGATTGCATGTAACCTCGCGGCCAGGACTGTTGCGACTAATTCGAGTCGCGGGATAGTCACTGTTTTGGATGGCGCAATTCTAGCCTTGCTTAACGGTAGTGCACGATTCCTGGTACTTTCATTTGGGGTGAAGCATCCATATGCTACCGCCCCATAAACCCCTTCCGAGGCATCACATAATATGTGCAGCTCGGATAGCTCTGTAACAATAACCTGCGAATAAAGCATGCAACGTGGAACTCGGAGGTCATCAAGAGCCTTTAAGCTTGACAACCAAGCTTGCCACTCTTTGCAATCTTCTAGACGCAACGGTTCGTCCCATCCAAGACTACTCTTGAACAGGTTTTGGAGCGAACGTTTGCCTGGCAGTAGCCAAGGCGAGACAAATCCCAAAGTGTCGCATAGCGAAGATATACAGGATAGCATTCTTCTCCTAGTCTCTGTCCTGTCTGGGAGCTGAAGGCTCAAGCGAAATTCATCAGTTTCAACGTCCCACTGGATAGTGAGAGTTCGTTGTGATGGTGGGAATTTGGCTGCAATATCCACCAAGCAGGGTTAGAGCTCTGAGATCGGCATTGATAGTAACACCTCACCGCCGTTGGAAATCCAGTTTCACAGCCGGAAGCCTCCTCCTGTCGACATGTCACAAACCTCCCACACAGTTTTTTGCTGTCTTCGCTCTAGGGACTGAAACTAGACAATCATCAACGTAAAAATTCGTCCGAACTGATTCGCGAATGTAATTTTCATACATCGTTTCACAGTCCTCCGAGGTATGTCGTAATGCATAAGTGGCGCAGAAGGGGGAGGATGTAGCACCGAAAGAATGGGAAGCCATTCGGAACATACCCCGATCACGAGCGGAGATGCGTACTTGTAGAAACACCTCTTCGATATCCGCTGACATTGCCACCTTCTATGCGCGGAATCGTAGCAATACGAGTACTAGATTTTAGTCAAGTCAGGGCCTTGATACAGCCTGTCATTCAGGAACAGTCTCTGGTATTCAGCCACGCAATCAAAGACTACTCTGAGCTTCCCTGGCTTCTTAGAGTTTGGTACAGGGTAGTTTGACAAGTACCACCGATGGAGGTAGCTTGGATCGAGATGAGCTTGGGGGACCCTTTCAACATACCCACGTCCAATGTGATGTTGTATCACCTTCGCGTACTTCAAGAACGTATCTTCATCACGGTTGAATCTCCTCTTCAAGTAAGACAAACGTTTCTGAACCATTTTTTTAGTTGTTACTAAAGAAGTGCTCATCCTTCCAAGGAAGAGGCACTTCATAATGCCCGTTTGCGTCCAGCGCGGATGCCTGTACTAGTGGTAAGGCCATCGAATCCTCTCTAGAGAGCGTGGGACCATTCGGGGACATATCAGTGAACTCATTATCCTATAAGCGCGAGTCTGATCTCCTGACGTAGGAATGTCCTGCGAAAGCCAGTTGACAGACGCCTTAGCCTGGCATTCACCGGTCAAAGGTCCGCATAAAATCCAACCCAACAGAGTCCTCACTGCGTACGACTATCTACGTCCCCCTAGCCTTTGGTCTAGGACCCAGTGCGCCTCGGGCACGTCACAACCGAGAAGAACAGTAACCTCACCATTCTCAATTTCACTGAATGTAACATCCAGCAAATGAGCCCACATACTGGCTTCTCTCTGGATGGAATAGATAGATCTCATGGGCAAGTCCTCAACGGAGTGAGCGTTATCTACGGTAACGGTCTCGCCTCCATCTAATGATATCAGACTCAACTTGACGCTCATGCAGCATGTCGCTTCAGTTCCATTGATCGCTGTAATGTATAGAGCCGAAGCGGTGCCCGAAATACCTAGATGATCTAGAAAGTTCATCATTACTAGGGTGGTGTCTGACCCGTTGTCCACCAACGCGTAGGTAGTAAACGTTCCAAAGGGAACCACCGCTTTCACCGGGCTGACACCTAAACGAGCTTGCTTGCCTGAACAACTGGTTGCAGTGCAAGAGCCTTGATGCACTGAAGTAGCCGCCCCAAGGCTATTGGGCTTCAAGTGTAGCAAGCCATTATGCCAACCAATACATCCATCTATGGTGCACCTCAACCTACGCTTGCAGTGGATAGCTATGTGGGAGTGCTTAAGGCAAAAAAACATTCGCCTTTTTGTCGGACGGTGCCCCATCTCTGCTCGACATTCATTGAACGGAATTCAGGGCAGCGTTCTAGCTCATGAATCTGCTTACATAAGAGACAGCTATTTGCAGAGGGCGACAAACACGGCTTAGTTACCGCGTAAGTTGAGGCCCTCGATTGTCTGCTGGTATCTCGCCGTGTGTCCAACTTGTTTGAGCCATACGTCGCAGCGGATTTGGTGATTTTGTGGTCACTGTCGTAGGCAACTTGGCCAAACTTACTACGAGCAATTCGAGCATTCCGTGAAATAAGCTCGCGGAGATGTTCAAAAGTAGGCTCCTGACCAAACGCAGGCAACAACCCATCAATGAGGAAACGGGCAACATGTCACGGCTACCCGTACAAATCACTCAGTATTTCGTGCGCTCGGTGATAGGAAGAGGTTGACGGAAGCATGATGCACTCCTCAATGGCTTCTCTGGCACGACCTCTACAATAATGTAACAAGTACAACAGCTGTTGACCGTCATCTGATATCTCCTCTTCGACATAACACTCAGATTGTCGAACGAACTTCGGGTAATGTATGGGGTCACCATCAAACGAGCATAACTCAACCTTAGGATGACCAAGACCAGCGGCCGTTGACAGGACAGAATAAGACGGATGGACTGGGATGGGATGCTAATCGAGCTGTACTGGCCTCAATTCTGGAGCCAGCTTTACGTTCTCGTTCTCTGAATACTGCATCACTTTAGAATCGCGATCAACTGAATGCTCTCGCTGGAGGTCAACATCAGCATGAGCATCCTCATCTTCAGCCAGGTCAAGCAACAACCTAGCCTTCTCAACTTCCATTCTCGCCTGGGCCAGCTTACACTTTAATGTGACTTCCGCTATGACTTCCCGTTCCTTGAGCTCAGCCGGCAACAACGTAGATTCAGCCTGCAAACTCTTTATACTGCGTGTGGATCTAGAACTATGGCTTGAGCCAGGGAATGAAACAGCATCTACAGAACAGCGGACTTGCCTGCCACATCCCGAGTCTTCCTCGGGTTCCATGGGGTCGGAATTCCTTGGCATCAGCCAATTCCAAGCTTCTTCTGATTGAGTACTCTAAGGATTCACGTCTGATCGCTGAGGTACGCACAGCCCAAAAAACGGATCTCCAAAATGAAAAGAAGATTAGATCCAACAATTTCTGAGGTAATATCAACGAAATGCATCAATAATTGCAAAAGGCAAACCTCAGTCTTCTGCGACGATAGTCTCGTCCAGCAAAATCAATAGCTTCTCAACAGGACCAACAAGGTCAAAGATGAACCGACACGCCAGCAGACCAGAACAAGAATGGCCATTCGCGCCGCGGACACTTAATGACACACTAGTTCAATGAAACAAAATGGGGTGGGTGAGGTAGCTAGATCAAGTGTCAGGTTAGTGGGGAAAATGGGGAAAGCATACGGTGGGAACGAATTTTCTCAGTTCGTGGATCAAAAAATTAACAGGTGAAGACAGGAAGTTAAAGAGCGGAGAGGGCCAGTGAATTGGGTTGATCAAATCGAGGGACACTAAAGTCTTCAAACAGTCGATATGGACTGCCGTATCTGTTGAGGAAACCTTTTGCATCAAGATCAACGGAGATGCCGCTGCCGCTCTATAATGCGTATGATGAGCCGAAACTGGGGCAGTGCGTGTCTGTCTGGATCCCGAACACAATGAAAGACGCGAAGGCATCTGAGGAAGTTCAAAAGTGTTTTGCACGACTGCTGGATGGGAAGACCCAGATAACTTCATCTTTTTTCCTCCTGCGCGAAGAGGGGTTTTACGGACACCTGATCGGAAACCCGAAGGCTCTCAGTGGAATAGCGACTGTTGGGGTGGATTCTTTTTTCCAAGTGTACACACATTACTACCTCCGGGGTCGTAGTCTCAAGTTAGAAAAAGCAAGAGTGAGCACGCACATCCAGCTACCACAAGTTGAAACACGGTTCCACAATGTGCAATGTTCTGTGAGCGCCTGACGGAGCTCATATGACCGCTTGATGGGTGCTGGCTGCTGCTCCTTCAGGATTTGTTGTGAGAGATCAGTTTAACTCAACTTCCTCAACACTACACACCTTCTAAGTTGCACTTAGTCAACTTTTGAAAGGAAGCCGGTGACAACGCTCCTAGTCAGTGGCTACCCCCTTCTCACTAATCCCTCTTAGATTCGAAATCTCCTTGGCAGTGGTCGCGAGTCCTTCATGCAAAGACTGACATTGCCACACAACTTACGCGCACGACAGGTTATTTCTCCCACGAACATAAACTTCGATGTCTTTTACGTGTGGGAACTTGTTCTCGCGTAGTTATACCCTCCTTGCTCCCAACTCCTAGGCCTTTGTTTACGTGTACTTCGGTTTCATCTTGCGTTTGGCTACTCCGCCACTGCAGGGCTGTCGCAATCGTTCGTATTCACGTGAACCGTAAATCTCGGAACTTGCATATTTTGTGGATCCGATAGCGAAGGTTGTTGTTGTCTTCCTCCATTAAATCAATGATAATTTTCTTGCATCTTAGCACCTTGTTGATAAAAGCTTGCCTTCACGGCCACCTTTATTTTTTGTCCGAATCGGTTGCTCGACGGGCTTAGAAGTTACGGGCGTCTAGTGTGTTACAAACGCGACCATTCCAGGTCCAGCCTCTCGACAGACATTGCTGGTGGACTACGCGCGGCAAAAGGCAGCACTGTTTGTCCGGAATTATCAGTGACAACGCTGTTTTTTATCGGTTCTTATGAAACGTGCAAACTGTTGTTTCTGAAGCATGTGTCGGGTTTTCGTTAACTGCAACTCTCCGCTCAATTTTGGCATTTCTGCTGGTAGATTTACGTATCTGTTGCAGTGAAAGATTGTTATTCGTATAGGACATTTATATTATGCACGTTAATCACGCTAACCCGAGCGTAACTTTTGCTGTGACGGTGAGCAATTTATTAATGTTTTATTCTCATTAATAGTTGAACCAATACATCTTGTCAGTTGCAGCCGTTCATTACACCGGATCCGTTGGTGCATATTTCATCTAGATATCCCTCTGTACAGTTTGAATGATCTTCGCTTGGCGGACGGTTAAGGGCCGAAGTAACTACGCGCTAAGGATGTTTCCGTTATGGGATGTTCCGACATAACCGGTCAACATGCAATGCGTGAAAAGCATGGGCATCGAAGTTATCAGTTGGGAACCAAAAATATCACGCCGTATTACCTTTTATAAATTTCTACCAGCGATTTCACACATTTTAAGTGATTTTCACGAAGCTCGAGAGCTGGTGCATTCAAAAATTTATTCTTAAGACCACGCAGAGTGAGTTGTTGGAAACTTCTGAAAAGTTTGTGGTAAATGCCTCGAAGTGGATCAGACTGCTGAGGGATAGCCGGAGAATGTCAGTTTTTAGATTTTCTCAAAGCCTTTTGCAGTTCGGTATGCAGAAGTGACTTGGAGGCTTTCGCCGAACAACCTGTGAGTTTTCCACGACTAGCCGAACTAAGGTGAACAAAATATTCCAGCTGCGACCTTCGACACAGTGTTTACGGGTTTGAACGCTGGAAGGTGGTGTTTTAATGATGATACTGAATTCTTTTCAAGTTACGCGGGACACAACTTAGTATAGCTGTTAAAAATTTGCCGTCTTCGTCAAGAGATAAGTCCACAGCAATTTTGCATATAAATAACAATGCTGAGAAAGTCGCCTGATGATCCGACTTGGAGAAGAGAATAATGAATATTTCTTTATAAAATAATGGGCATTTGCTGGGTGAACTTGGCTGCATGACGCAGGAAAACAGCGCCGATTCTATTCCAGACCCCTCGTAGACGGTACACTTGGGGGTATGCGTAAAAAATAAGACGAGTTGAAAACCACAAGTGCAGCCGGGATCCTTTAGAATGCTACACGCTCTTTGATCACCGCAAGTTTGATCACACTGCCCAGTAGCAAAACGCAATAATAAAGTACATGTACGGCCAAAAAATATATATAGTATTTGGCATATATATAACAGTAACAGACGGTTCGAGTAGTCTAGTGTGCACATGGAGTATGTCGCGTAATGTTTAGACAAAAGCAGTTGTTTGTACGAGAGGTACGCTGCTTAACCCCCCTGAATCGAGTGTAGAAAATACGGAGATTATTCGGATAACGTGCGATTGCTCAAAACAGCAGAACAAGTGTAACCAGTGCCGGCTCGTATGTACAAGGTAAAATCCCCGCTGCACAGCAGACCGACAGACTTCAACTGCTGAATTCGAGGTACGGAAGAACACTAGACCTTTCGTTGGTGATGCAACTGAGCAAAATGTTTGAAGACATAGAAGGTCAAACGCAACTCCGTCATATAAACGAAGAGAAACTCGCACTCCGTAGTGAGCAGAGATGCACGAAACTAAAGCAACTGATGAGACGGAGAAATTCCACGAGGGACCCTGTCACAAGAATTATTACTCTCGAAGACAAAACGGTTGCCCATGACCCTGTAGCGATGTGCGAAATCTTCAACGCAGATTTCGCTGCTTCGTTTATCGTAAAACGCACCCCATTACCTGCTAATATCCCATCGAAAACAGATAAGGTTTTGAGTAATGTTCTAACTGATGTTCGAAGTGTTTTTTCACAGTTAGCTACCATTAAGCCCTCACTCTATCCCGGACCAGATGGTATCTCACTAATGGTCGTCAATCAAGGAGGTGAGGATATACCCATCCTCTTACTCAATGCGTTCAACCTATCACTATTATCCAGCATCTTCCATTCTCATTGGAAAACCGCAATTATTGTGCCTTTTCAAGAGAGTGGTCCAAGGCAGGACGTTAGTAACTATTGTCCCATCAACCACACGTCTATCTGCTCGAGAATGCTTGAAAAGATTATGAAGGCTCACATTCGAGTGCTTAAGGACACAAAAACATATGAACTCTTCACAGTACGGCTTCTTCAGTGAGCGCTCTTGTATGACGTTAGATGGAATTCTTAAACCATATATCGACGTCCGTCGACGCAGGAAATGCGGTAATTATTCTACTCTTGGACATGCAAGAGGCTTTTGATCCTGCGCCTCATAAGCGCCTCTTGATCAGAGCGTCATCTTTTGGCCTACAAGGTCCCTTATATAGCTGACTATCGTCCTACTTTTTAGGCAACACTCAAACAGTCAAAATAGGGGAGCACTGCCCAACACCAAAACCGGTGACTAGTGGGGTGGCCCAAGGAAGCGTTCTGGGTTCGTTGTTCTTCTTTATGCGCATAAATGACTTATGCGACGTTATTACACATGGCAAGCCCTTTCTGTTTGCTGACGATATCAAAATCGTCCACACATTCAGCCAGCACGGTAACATCAATTTATGTCTACAAAATACACCACAGGACTTAGCGTCATTGCAGTTGTGGTTGAGAACATGGCTGATGTCGTTCTCACTGAACAAATCGAACATCACCATTTACGGTTGTAAATTACCCAGTAACTCCATCATACTAGATAGTTGTTTATTGATACAGCTACTTTAATCAGAGATTTAAGAAAACGGTACTCACTCTCCCTCAATTTCTCCGAACACGTATGCTTCCAAGTATCAGAAACTAAAAGAACAATAGGCTGTATCAAAAGAACGTTCAGTCTACCGGCTGTGAAGCTGACGCTCCGCAAAATGTGTGCTGGGTCTCAACTCGAGTATTGCACGTTCATTTACTGTCATCTGCGCAAGGTTGATAAGAAACCTTCAACAATCGCTTACTAAAAGCTCATTAAGATATCCCTATTCGCTCACCTACAGACAACGCTGTGAAAAACTTGGCAGTGACCCACTTTGGTTGTGTATACTAAAGTTGAACCTGACGCTGTTGAATGAACGTACACTTCGGATGCGATCACCAGAGCGTTCACCGTCCACTTACAACACGGCCTTCCATATAGTCTAAGAAATAAGGGTTCCAACTTCCCAACCCTGATATCCCGGAGAAACGTACGTGCAAACTTCTTTCTCGTAAAATATTCCAACATTTGGAATAAACCTCCAAATGAAGTCAGAACCAGAGACAACATTCAGCGTCTTAGAATAGGTTTGGAAAGCTATCTTAAGTTAACAAACACGAGGTTTATCTTTGAATTCTCTGTATCACCTGATGACCTTTTTGAGTGTGGTCAGAGGAACATTTAGCCGTCGGATGCGCATTACGTGGATAACCACCCGGCTGTCTAACGCCCCGCGAAAATAGCCTGCTTGAAACGGTTTGTCATATGGATTACTCACGAGATCATTAGCACTTGGCCTACTGTGCACTCACTACACCGTATGCAACTCAGCATCATTTTAATAACATGTGTTTATTCGTGGATATACATTGCCCAAATTGCTAGGAAATGTGAACTCAGCGCTTAATAATGAATCCAGCATAACGACGTTATTTGTGCTTTAGTTATCGCACGCACATTGAATGCGGCTCTCCAAACCGTCGACTCAATTCTCCGTTTTGCCCGAATAAATCCCGAGTGCACAGCAAAATACCACAACAACCAGTAGACAGGGTTGGAATTTCCAATAATCATAGCAAAGGCAATAATATCGTATAAGTTCTTCGTCAGAAGATTCCACTAGCACATTGTTTGTCGTAGTAAATGTTATAACCCATATTTTCTCATTTAACATGTGAAATCACATTCT
This sequence comes from Paragonimus westermani, assembly GCA_008508345.1. Lineage (NCBI taxonomy): Eukaryota > Metazoa > Platyhelminthes > Trematoda > Plagiorchiida > Troglotrematidae > Paragonimus > Paragonimus westermani. The sequence continues at coordinate 5,159 of QNGE01004783.1, read as the reverse complement.
TCATCTGATCCCCGTGAATATCTATTATGCGGGGAACTGTTTCTACGACGGTTGGACTCACGGAACTTTGTCTGGGCAGAACGGTTTGTTAGATGTTGTAGTGAAATCACCTTCAACATCCCCAAAATTCTAAACTCCCCGCGACAGGAGATTTGCCTTGCCAGTACCACCGCGCCTGTTCACATTACCTTGTATATGTAAACTTACTACAAACCACTAGCATCAAAGTTAGTGGGCCGGCATAAGTATCGCAGTTATGCTCTCAGCTGTGTAATGAATTTGCACTATCTTCACTCCTGTAGGTCACATTCACTAGGATAACCATGTTGAGTTATTGCCATTAGGAACGCCGCTTAACCAGTCTAACGCTTGTTTGAATTCTGAAAGTCGACTGGAATTTTCCGTCAACGCACTCTTCCAATCTGGCGGCTGCTGTGCGTTTGTGCTCAAGGTGCTCTCACGTCCAGCTCCTTAGCACCCCTCAGTTGTTACGTTGAAGTCTGTGGTGAACGGTGAGTAAATCAATAAATAAAGTTTGTTTGCAGATTCATCGTTTTCTCCCTGCGACTTCCGATTCACGGTAGCATAAGGTTGGGGAAACTCTGGGCGTACGAATTCAGGATCTAGCACTACAAAGTACGCAAACGATGAAATGCATAAAACTATGCGAATACCTGCAAAGCAGCTAGTAAATGTTTGTTATCGAGCTAAACTATTAATTTTCTTAACTGTAGCACCTGTGATACAAGTATCGGGTAGATACTAATACTCTCACGATCAATCTCAAACGATGGGGCTTACTAGCTTGTCTAATGTTAAAAAGACTTTCTTTTTGAGCGGGAGTAGTTTTTCAGAATATGTTGACGTTTACTTTTTATGGAGATTTAAAGCCGACAGATTTGAGGGTTTATTTGCCATAACACACAGAGAGATCTGTTGGATGTTCTTTAACATTCCCAATCTGAGCAATGCGGCATCTCTTGAGAAGAGCGACCGCTGTGTTCTGGGTTTTCAGTTTAGTGAAAAGAAGTGGTGTTCTCCACGAAAATTTATTCTAAATTGTGGCCGACATGATACTCGTTTTGAAAGCTGTAAGAGGCGCGTTTTTGTGCCTTGAGTAGGCAAGTGTGTTGCATTGGGATAAGTGGGCAGCCGCCATAGGAGGGTTAACCGGATTTATAGGCTGACTCTATCATTTAACACCAAGGGGAGTTGGAAATTTTCTGGTCCCATGTGAACCGGCGATGAGCAGAAAGCCCATCAGAAGAAATAACCGCTGGAAGGACCGGCAGAGGACAGAAAGTGGTAGTAAATGATCATATTGCAAAAATTGCCAAAACCAGGTTTGTAAGTTCCAGAATCCGACACAATACCGTTTCCAGACGGTGCAAAAATCTGGAGCAGAAGCTGTGTCGGACAGTTTTATTTCTCAAGTGAAGTCTCAAGTTGCATGTACGCGAGAAGCAGAAGCAGTTTTGAGTGGGGAATTTGAATTAGTTGCAGGCGGGATAAAGATTTTAGTTCCTTCCCTGAAGTCTTCAAGAGGTTAAGGCGTGGGATAGTGTAAAATCCCAAGTAAAATCAACGGTGTGCGTTTCAATGACGAAGAGTCTAGCCATGTCTTATAGTCACATAGGCCGTCAAAATCCATAGATGAGTGCATCTATCTCGGTGTGTTCAAGTCACTGGAGATAATTCTGCAGCGTGCCTACGGCAGCTCATTACAGCTTCTTGAAATTGCAGGACGATTCTGGTTAAAGTAGTGGGTCCTGCGGCTATAGTTGATGAGGGCGGGCGGATAAACAAACATGAAAATTACAGACCAGTTAACTCGGCCAACAATTCTGGAAATATTTGGGTACGTTAACCACAGACAAGGTTCCACCTCATTGTGCAGAAAACCGTCCTCCTGGCTCATCACGATACGTTTTTCAGGAATGGAGATATCGTCTATGCCCTCTTTCATATTACATAAGTAAGTCGTAGGAAGATAAGACGGAAGTCAGAAATTCGAGACTTTTCACTTGAATTTAAACGAAGCTCTCGGTTTTGAAAATCAGCGTTATCTCACTGTATCAGTTGGTGTAAGCTGGTGTTCTTAATAAAGTAACTTACTGGATATAAGATTCTTTATGAAGCAGAATCGTTGAGTCAATGGTTGGAATGACCGAAGAAAGTATAGTTCATATTGATGTTCCGCAAGGATCCGTCGCGGGTCCTCTTTTCCTTATTTTTACGAGCGTATTAACTTGATTTCGTTTTTTCGAATGAATCTGTTGAAATAGACCGGACGTGCTTTACAGAGTATTCGGTTCTCAACTCTGTATCTCATCTCCCAGTTGCCAGTGAGTAGTGGCATCACTTGTAAAACATCAAATTTGGAGGCGTTGATCGAATAAGGCGAGAGTTGCCTTCGAGAAAAATGCAGTGTCATGTGGCTTGCTTCCGAAACTTTGGTAGTACGAAGTGTTCTCGTTCGAACAGCCTTCGATGTGTTGCCTGGCTAGCGATGAACCACTTGGTAGTCATGACGAGTGTTCACCTGTTACATTCTCTCAACCAGATGGGCGAGAATGTCACTTCTTGCAGATTGTGAATACCCATGCGCCGGTCACTGCGGAAGATCTTGTTGGTTTCTTCTTCAAAGGCCGTCTTAACGTTCGAACAATATGACCTGCCCCACAGCGATGGGTGAACGGGTAGATATACACTAACTAGAACTGAACTATTAGTCTATCACCCTATCTTTGTTACAAAATCGGAGAATTGGAGTTGTGGTTAACTGGATTCGGCGTTCAGCTGTGCCAACAGTATTGATGGCTGCCTGGTCTAGTCTACTTGTCAACCACTCTGCAGTATCATAAACTTGAAACGGTACCCGGCTAAATGCAAGATTCTTTCTCACACCCTGTATTTTAGATTTAGGTGACATTCTGATCATGTTTCTTGTAATGAGTCGTTCCGGTTGGCCGTTAACTTGCAGCACATTCTATATGAATTCCAGTTCAGCTTACCCGATAAACAAATTCCTTATGCTTCGTCAGCCAGGCAACGCACTAGATTTCTTTTTTCGCGGTGCAATACTGTGAAAATATCTGTATTGATCCACTCGGGTATATTTTCTGTAAATTATGCGTTGAACAGTATTGTCTATTCGATGATGTACGTGAACATCTAAGGGGAACATCTCACATTCGTTCTCTTCCGCTAGCGTGGACTTAACTGGCTGGTGGACAAGACTGATTTGGACGTATTATCACTTAAGTTGATGACGGCGGATATTTTGTCACAATGTTAACGGTGGATCGCATCACGGTGCGCTCACACTCTCCTACCAGAACAATCCGAGAAAGAACCTCACTGCTACATCAACTGCCTCTCCATACAGTGAACCGCTGAATGGAGTTGTACATCGAATACGCAACACAAAAGAAGCCGTTTCCAGCTTCATTTTCAGAGGCGCTACATCGATTCCGGTCTTAGACACGTTATCACAGATGAAGTCAACAGTTTCTAGTAGCGGTAAGTCGATGAATTACGACATTGCGTCCGGTGGGCAAGATTTCTTTGTATTCATGTTGAAGTGTCCTATGCACTCAGCAAATTCAAACTTATCAGGTGGACTGAGCGGGCGTTCGTTTTTCGAACGGGTTCAAGTAGCTTCATCAGCCACTTCGCCACTGAGCGGTATAACAACGTCATCCTATCAAGCATCGGAAAGGCCTGTACACCAGGTTCGTTGACTTTCGGTTGCCCATGGGGACCGGTTATAGTGGAACTCCTTGAGCACATTCACTCATCTATCACAGTGTTGACCAACTTTTCGCCCTTTGGTGACTTGGGACATTTGATGATCTGATGTTTGGTTCATTTGGTTTTGCCACTTTTGTCAGCAACTCTCCGAAATCTGCCTGGAATAGTATTAAGTTCTCCAACGTAACTGATTTCGTTCCTGATGAAAATTACAGCTGCGTTAACTGGTCACCAAATGACAGGACTTGTTGTTCGTCGCTTTCATCAGAGAGCAGGCTATTCTTGGACGGCTCGTGAGCTCGCATCAATTCTCCAAAGGTTTTGGATTCTACACACTGCTGCGGTTATCAAAAACTTAATAGCCGACGTGTTTTCTTCCGTCGTCAGAAGGTACTAACTGGCGACCAACTAATAATTCTAATCCCTTCTGATCGAACGTTGCCTGGTTTCCACTGTTTTTCACGTGTTGACTGGAATTATTCTGACCTAATGGATTCGAAAAGAGGTCGAAAAACTGAGCAGGGATGTATGAGCATATTTCTATGGTTGAAATCTAAAGCAGTTCACTCAATAGTCGCAGTCACCCTACGCCGTCTGTTTTCTCAAGTTACTGATCCGGTTTAAGGGAAAACAAGAAACTGCAGCATATATTCCTCAAACGACCACCCGGACTTTGGGAACTCTAACAAAAATTATGAACGCTGGATTGGCGTGTTATACCAGAATAGTGGACGGCTGCGAAGGGATGTGACGTGGCATATCGATCCGTCGTACGACGATCACAAAGGCACAGTCAGAAAGTGGCTGATGAAATCTTTCAGACTATGTCTGAGGACGGCTTGTGTTGAGCGGACGCCTGAGAGTGAGACCCTTCCAATATTATTAGATGGAATAGAAAGATTTCTAAATGATCGTCCCTTCGTACAAGGAATGTCTGATGATAATGGTTCTGCCCCTTTGCCGTCCGGCGACTTGTTACTCCTTAAAACTAATGTGAGATCGAGTCCTAGTGAAAATACTGCTAAAAATTACACTGCGCGATGGATGAAGGCAAATAACTAAATGTAGGTATTTTGGAAGAAAATGGTAGGGAAGTACCTTGTCACACATGGAGCTCAACGAATTTGGTCGGACCAAGAAAGTAAAATTCAGGTTGACAACGTCGTGCTGTTTAAAACCGACGTAAACCAACTAAAACATTAGTTTCTCGGTTTGATAGTGCAGCGCATTTCCAGTGAGGACAGTTCTGGTAGCACTGATTGTTTGAGGAATATCGTGGGTTTTAAAGCGAAATACCAAGGTGGAAGCAGTTTCCGTCACCAGTCTCTCGGCGACTAAAAGATGAAGGGATTTAAAACACAGATTTCCCTTGATCCAGTTCACCAATAGCGATAGAAGACATACAT
>QNGE01004782.1:5914-55134 GCA_008508345.1 Paragonimus westermani | reverse complement strand
TAGCACAGGACTTGTGCAACAATTCTTTACCCTAGTAAGTGATAACAGTCGAAGAGGCCACGACAAGAAGCTCTATAAGCTTCGACCTCGGACCTTCCTAAGACAACAGCCCTTCTCTTATAGGGCTATGAACTACTGGAACGACCTACCACCAGAGATTGTTAGCTGCTTTTCTAAAGACCGTCTCAAAGTGTTATTGGATTCCCACCTACTTAATAAACCGTTAAATTAATAATTTATCCTGTTTTGCTAGGTTATTATTTTCCTCTGTTCTTGGTACTTTCTGTAACCCCTAAGAGCGGTGCTACATCCCGTTTTCAATGGCTGCCTTTCAGGTCAACAGAAAACCGCCGGACATCGAAACGAACAAACTGACTGGATCCGGGTAGATTGGGCCCCCAGCCTCGAACCCGTGTACAAATCGCTGAATGAATCGCTGAATTCTTATGTTATGCGATTTATTTTTTCCGTTCGACTCATGATTTTCATGAATCATCTGGCGGTATTCTTCGGTATTTCTTCCGTAGATTTTCGTGATTATCCTTCTGCAATTTGGATGTTTAACATATGTTTGCCTAGACCTTGTGTCAGGTGACAGAAGTGGTAGGGAAATCTCCCGCCCAAATCTAGTGCTATCATATTTTTCCGCAGAATTCCATTACCCGTTTTTGCGGTTTTGTTCTGTTTCCCGACTTTACTCTGTCGTAGTAGGGCTTGTATAAATAAAGCCCGACATTTATTTAACAGTCCACTCTGGAAGTCTAACCAATATAGGAGTGAATACTGACTTCATCAAGGTATGCGTTGTGAATCAAAAACGATTTCAACCTGAGCAGACCAAAACTGGGAATCATTAACATTAAGCTCAAAAGTTTATAGAAAGCCTCGTTTTCTGTACTGGTAACATGCAGACAGAGTTAGTCGTGTTAGCAAAACTACTGCACAGAATAATTAACCGTTGAAATGAAAAGATTGAGGAAGTGTGCGTAAATTCTTACAACTAAAGGGACAATAACAACGAGTGAAGGTTCGTTATCTGTGTAGTAAGACGGAGGAAATGAATGAACAGTGCTGCCGAACTATATTTGTTGACTCACAATAATTGTTTAAAATAGATTTATTCACAATGAATTTGACGTAGTTTGGAATTAGTCCCTGAGATGACCGGGAAATTCCAGCAAATCCAGTTCCTCCACAGTTCTAGCTGCAGTTTCAGTGAGGGTAACCGAAGCTCATTTAGGTTAACAAGTACTACTTGGGTGCAGAAATGTAGGGTGAGTCAAGACGGAGTATTATGTTGCTTCGAACACTTGAGAGTTTGTCTGTATGCACAATAAACCTAACGGGCATAAAAATGTTGTGTAATCTGGGAGATAAAGGATGAAACACTTTAGTCCACAGAAACGATCTTCAGACCCATTGTGCGTCCGATGTCTTGAAAATATATTACCACCTAATTCTGTGTGTAACCAACCAACCCATCTGAAATCTCCTCTGGCATACTTTTATTTGCACATGTACAGTGGTGTATCACTGTTGTTTTTGACATAATGCACCTACAAACACATAGGATTACAAGTGTAGAAGAAAGGCATCCAACTCTACTTTCATGGGAATAGGTTGAGCATAGTTTCTCTACGAAACCAACTGATTACCATTTTATGCGCGCCTGACTGTCTGTCAGGGAAGTGGCCAATTCCCTGAAAATATTGTGTGTGTGACCTTCGTAGTTGGCACGGTCATGCGCCACTTCGCCCTTCAATCCTTGTGCCAAATCTCTGGCATCCCACCCACGCGCCTCCACGCTCACATGTCTACATCCCAACTACGCGCATCACTGTACTATTCGGCTCATCATTTGGTCCGCCTTTGAGTTGGTCTTCCTATTGGTCATAAACCCTCTAAATATGATCTGGTTTGTGACCGTGTTGTCTTCGGATTGAGTGACACAGAGTAACTCCATCCGGGGGCCAGTCTTTTCTCCGTGTTCATGCGTTAGCCTCGGGTGGTTGCGTTAGCCGGGAAGTTTCCAGATAGTCGTGCATATTCCGTAATCCGTTGTTCGTTACCGTTGACTGTCGTTCCGTTATACGCCGTTTTCCCCGACCGTTATTCCGTTATCTCTTTACGTGCTCGTAGTTCACTATCGCACCTACCAGTATTTTTGTAATGTTGGTATACTGTCATTTCCAAGTAGCAGGTTACAGTAGATGTCTGTGGGAAACGGTAATTGAGTAATATGTGTGAGTTTAGGGTGGATAACTTTGATGAAGAAAATTGTCGGAACAATTTAAAATCGTTTGCTAAATTCCACTGTGTTGTGTGCAGTCGACAAAACTAGTCAATATAAAATACAACACAGATTATGACAACAGCAGAGCAGCGAGTACGAACTGTTTTCGTCCGCATACATTAACTGGTTGCTTAATGGGTATTTTCGAACAAGTTACGATGTAAACGGTGTAACGACCTTGCATGATTTCAGTACACATGCTAGGTTAATGCTAACTGTCCCCAATTTTACCTAGCAAGACGTCTGAAGAAGTGATGTACTTTTTTAAGCTTAGGCATTGATGGTATTCCGGAAACAGCCCGTGTGATCAACTACTCAACAATTACTGAGCTGTCAACCTTAGTTAAACAGGGAGCAGGCATTCCAAAAAAATTCCCTTTTAATGGCAAAGGAAATTTTAGTCTGTTTGAGTTGTAATTAATAGCAAGCTTGTCCAGGAAGACTTCATGCTCAGGGCTAGATTGTCGTGGTTGCCGCTCGCTTGACTGAATCCATAGATGCGAGGCATGTGTATCTTCAAAAGCTGATTATTTCAGACTTAATCCATGAGATTAAACTTTCAAAACATGCTGGAAAAATTATAAAATTACAGCTTTTTAATGAAAGTGGCCAGTACATAATATTATTTGCTATAATGATTCCATGCTTAGTTGTTTTTAAGCAGAAAGCACATAGACTGTTCCAAACAGTCTCTCAAGTTAAGATGAGCTAATCCATGTTTTTAGGTTCCTCTCTGCTTTTATACAAATAAGTGTTACACTTCGACCAATTTCTGAAGTATTATTGATAGGCCGTTAGCAGCTGTGCAGCTCATTTACCATAAATTGTTTTCATATAGGTTGCAGCTCGCTTATTGAATCCGAAAATCCTCTACGCTCCATCTTAAAGTACTATCGGAAGTGAGAACGAACCATGCCTTGCCGGTAATCTTCCAACAATACAATTATTCACCTGAGTGTTCGAACCAAAATTACCCCTTGTTTTGTTTTTGTGTTAGTGCACCCGTGAATTCAAATGAATGAGGGGACTTTTGGGGAGCACTAATTCCGTATGTGGGAGTTGTTTTGTGAACATCCAAGTGGCAAAATGTAGGTTTAAAAATCGAAAGCATCCCCAGCACTGATAATGTTTGATTATGTCATAAATTATCAACATTAACATGGGTTCGGCGCCAGATGAACCTGGAGATATATGCGACAGTTTGTCTAGCTTGGAACCCAGCAAAACAATCTGGTCAACTGCTGTTTATTCACCTTTCTTTTACAGCCCACATCTACATGGACTTCGCTTCCGGCTACGGCGACCTTTAGCTGATTTCTTGAATGAAACCTTGCAGGTAGTTAGAGAACTGCTTGCATTACACCTGATCAAAAGAGAGAGGAAACCAGATAGTGTAAATCCGTGTCAATGAACTCACCGAAGGGTTTTAGAAAATTGAGTAGCGACTTCCAAACAGGGTCGAGATACGGTCCGCTTGCCAACCAAACTGGTGCATTCCAGGACTGATAGCTATCTTCTATCATCTTTTTACTAGTTAAATGATGTGAAGCTGTCCGGCGTTGCTTTTCGAATTTCATCAACTTAGTTGGCATGTGAACTCAAAACGTCCTTTTTTGTATGTATATTTGAGACGCGTCGGGAATCATTTCAATAATCTACTGTAGCGTCCTCAAAATGCGAAATCGATTTTATCCCTCAAGGTTTTGTAATCTCATCAAATTTTCTACGTTGTCGGACATAGCCCGTTCTAGTTATCCAAGTGCTTTATAGAGTATGACAAATTCGTCCACAACTTATGCTGTCGTTATCAGTAAGTAGTTTTTAGCGTGTTTGGTCAATTTGCTGCTTTCTGACTAACTCCTCGTATGTTTGAACTGATATTTGCAACTTGCAACAGTCTTGCATTGTTTGCATCGCTGTTTTACAATAAGGAAGCAGAATTCAGTAAACTGGAAAACTAGAGTGCATGACTTGCGGAGTTCTTTCTTTACTTTTGTTCAAAGTTTTATTCTTCGCCATTATCATCTGTGCATGTACACATACGTATGTATTTCCTATTTAGTTAATTAGAGGGGAGTATGCACGTGTAAATTTGTCTTTCATATAAAATACAGCTCAATTTCATCTGAACAGAGTCGATTGGAAGCCAGGAAAGAACGTATTTTCTTGATCGTCTGAAAGGTAACAAAAGCTCTCCTTCATTTTACGCTCTCAAGGGCTGTGGAGGCGGTGGCTCATATCGAATAAACTTTTTGTGAGAATCCAATCACTTTTGTTAAGACAGTAGAATCTAGTTTGTTCAGAACAGCTAAGAATATTGTTTGAAATACAACACTAATCTCATGTCTATAAAATGGAACAGAATTGTTTGCGAGGGCACTTTGATTCTGTTAAACTGAACTGTATTAACCACCAATGCAAACGACACTAAAGTAAACTAGGGCATTAAAGAGTGATCTGCGTATTGCATGTTATTCCCACTAAAAGGTCGAACAGTATTAGTCAGCTTTGGTACACTAGTTGAAATACGAACGAAGACATCTTTATCCTTGAAGCATTTGCTTTTTGGAACAGATAATTTATTGACTTCGTAAGCCAGGACTGTTCCTGCGGATGTCAGCGTTTGAAAAGCTGTGTTCTCTTATTCCAGTTCACCAATAACGAAAGAAATACTGCAAGATGTTAACATTTTGTTTACCCTTCACAGTCACAAGACTGAAACCTTAGAATATATAGAAGAGGCAGATAGCAACAGCTATAGTAGCGTTTGCATGAGAATAAAGTTTTAATCTATATCTAACCCGACGAGTAATGAAATCATAGAGCAAATTTCCTCAAAGATAGTCACCAACGAGGCAGGGAAGTTCCGCATCATTTAGCTGACAAAACGCCCTCTGTTTCTGCCTTTTCCTTTGAAAACGCATTAGCTTCATATTCATTGGGCTCTCAAAAATGAATTTAGAGTTCTAAGCTTAATGTACCTCACAGGCTCACTCTCTCAAGAAGCACTTCATCTGTGTCATAGCCTATAGAACGCGCGCATTAAAAACAGTGTGTGTATTTCAATCATTTGTTTTGAAATCGTCAGCCTAAAGGTTGTGTCTAATAAACGTCTCATGTATTAAGCGCGTATTGTTTTACATTCATACAGTAGCTCAAGTTGTCATTTCTGGAGAATATATTACAATCAGTGAATACACCCTTCTGAAGTGAATTGCTCATCCCCGTATATATATATATATATATATATATATATATATATATATAGATTTGTAAACATTTGTGCATATATACGCATACATATACACTACAAATTGAAATGCACGGAGAAAATATTTTATCAATTTCTGTCAAGTAGTGGGAGTAACGATGTTTCACTGACAAGAACGTGTATTGTAATGAAACATCCGTAGCCAAAATGCTGTCAGGTGTGTGTCATTTTAAGTGTGTCAATTGATGAAACTCAATTCAGAGCTCATCTTGTAAAAAAAAACGCTAAATTTTGACGAATTTTCGAACAGTTCTGCGGCCTAATGAAGTGCAGACGTTTTCCATGTTACTGGCCTGTTTAACGATTTTGGGGTAGCCGTGGATGCACTCAATGCAAACCTTAATTTACACTGTCCTTGTCAGGCGAATTAGTCACTCATAGGGTGTATTAGCCCAATCGAGACATAGTACAGGATCTTCTAACAACGACTGTCATCATTTCTTCTTCCAAACGGACCTGGTAAGAATTAAGATATGGAGCTTGGTTCCGCCTTATTTTTAAGTAAGTACGGCATTCTCTAAAAAGAATACGCCCAACAGAACCACCACACGCTAATGTGATTCTACTCCGCCAATCACACAGAGTAATATTGCAGACAAATACGCTTTTAACTCTCGGAAAGTTTGTGATGTATCAGTTAGAAAGCACTCTGGCATAGCTAGAATTTTGATTGTTCCAGGATTCAGTTCTCCCGGACAAAATCTCCTTTATCAATCAACTCAAGTCAGTCAAGTAACAGGTTTTGACGGCGACAAAGTCAGTCGCCAGCAGACTGTTTTAATGGAGAAGTCACATGATGCAAAGTCACCTACAAACTCAGTTTGGTTACCCTCATCTTTACCGAACGAGTATTTAACAGATTAAAAACACCATATTTTGAATGAGACGAACAAATACACAAATCAACTGGGGTAACGTTCTACACTTTCAGACAGACGAACGTCAGACATAAATCAGCCGTGAATTAATTTTCAATGTAATGAGAAGATAGTTGAAGGGTGATTAACAAAACTCGATAATGCAATAAAACTAGTGATTTGTGAACGTTCTTTCGGGGGGTAAACATTGTATTAGTTGTGCTCTGTTGAATACGCCACAAGACTCCTGTTTCCACATAAACGAATTTCGGTTACTTGTAAAGTCTTACGAGTGTTAGACCATTTTTACCGTAACAGACGTTCGTGTTTAGTCAGTGAGGTACCAAGAATACCCTACCAATGACGTGAAAATAAACGCCTATCCTGCATTGTCACATTTGGTGGATGTAGGTAGTAGGAGCGTTCAACTAGTATAAAGTGGATATCATCCACAACTGAACGAATCCTTCACATAAATTTCTCTATTGGTCCCCCTACCCCGGAAGGGTGGTATCCACCAATTCTAATATTGTTAGGGTTCACGTTGGTACACAGCTCCGCTGACATCCGAATTTCAACTCTGTAGACGGTTTTACGAGGCAGTTGTGTTGGCCACTCTGTCACTAACCTTGAATTGGGCAAGACAGAGTTATAATGTGCAAACACAGCGAATTTTGCTTGTGAGTAAGCATAGATTTACTCCGTTGTCTCGCGAATAAACTCAGTAACTGTCGTGCTAACTCCAATCGATGACCCCATGGCTGTGGACTATCCTCAATTTAACATGCCGGAAATCACTGACTTTTCTCTGCGGTGTTTGATTAATGATAAGCGTTGAATTAAGCTGTTTTGTAGACTGAGTGTCTTTAGTTCAAGAACTGCTGGGTTCTTTTTGTCATAACACATCCATCTTTTGACTATCATTCGCTCCACGACCACCGATATTTACCCACTTGTGAACGTTTTCTGGCTATTCCAATCGAATGTTACTCCAAAGCGCCTTTCTGTTGGTTCGCATGGAGTGAGAGCACATATGCCCCGCCTTACCCTTGTATCGTCGGGTAAATAACCAAAATTTTAATGCCGACAGCAAAGTGTTGGTACATCCCTATAGAATGTGGATGCACAGTTGAGTCTGTGCACCCACATTTGACAGATTTGTGCGGTTCCGCAGTTGCAACAGTTAAATCCAGTTAGATAATATCCATAGAAAGAAGCAACAGATACAACGGAATATCCAAAATCCGAGACTTCTAAGAATCTGGATTGCACCCTGATGCAACAGCATAAGAGGAACATCATCTCAAATCGATTTGTATTGGAACACCTTCAATTTGATCAGACTACAAACCGCGGAGTATCCATAGTCAAACCCTTACTTTAAATTTCAGGAAGTACGGTTGACTGTATTTAGCAGGGAAAGCATTATTAAGACCTTTACTTAAGGGCACGTTGGTCTGCAAGCCTTTTCTCACACAAGGAAGCCACGCCGATTCCGTACCGGCTCAGTTCTTCAGAGAACAGTACGGTTTGGCCGTCTTTTGACGTTGCATCGACACGCACACATTCCACATCTTGACGGATGACGTCCTGCTTCCATGCGCACAATTCACACTGACAGATTGAGCCTCTGCTTTAGACATTCGATCTGTCGGACAGATGGAAACAGGATTTTCTTTTGGGACCCTATTTACAGCCTCTGATTCAAAAGCCAGATATACGGGCAACAGAATGATGGTTTCTCTCTAGCGACCATACCCGGACCCAATACTCCAAAGTCAGACTTGTGTGGCAGTAAGGGACTAGTCCAATCTGAAGGAACAGTAAATAAAAGTTGGCGGCTCACCACCAGTAGATGTGGAGTAAGCTACATGGAGTTTTAGAGAAGGCCTGTCTTTATGGACCGTACAGAATGATAGACTGGCAGTTAACCGTTGAACGCTTGGAGTCCTTTTGCTTGAAAGCACTTTCTCTAACCCCTTCGTCTGTGAATGGAGGTCAGTAGTACTGCTATGATGAATGTAACTTTGCTCTATATTCAATGATCACCAACTCACTGCTTAAAAACGCCTACGCAGGCAGTGATGTGATATACAAGCCTGTAAGCTTAGCTGCTTTTTATGTGACCGCTCCCCTTTGACCTCATCTGATAAGGTTAAACCTGGAAGGGCCGATGTCCCAGTCAGCATAGCCCGCTAGGTCAAAACAGCACACAAGCCAGACCACCAGGAAAAGGTAGCAGAACACGTCAATATAAAAAACGCGCAACATATGCACCTGAACAAACGTATCGGTCCAGACGGTCAATGAGTGTTGTAAATACAAATTCATAACAACTACGTTCATACCCCTACAGAGATGCAAATGCTGTAGTGGGTAGTACTTTAGCGTTCAAGGATTGGATTCCCTTGGTCGCTGTTCTTTCGCCACGTTAGTCGTAAAAAGTGGACTGGCCAGAACTACACCTGCACTCAATTGGTTCACTGAGTTAGCACACGAATCTTGATGGAGGGTGCCTGAATGTTTGGTTTCTGGGGTGGAAATTAATCATACGACCAGCGACGGTGTGCCTGAAGTTAAACTCAGGTGCAGTACTTGAGTTACGGAAGAAAAGGTTGGTCAAAACGAACTTCAGAAGCGTAACTAGAAACGACAACCGCAATAGCATTAGGGAGCGAATTCCAAAATGTACAAATGCGAACAGTGCACGCCAACTTTGCTAAGGCTTTAGTTTCAGCATGCCCGCTCGATGTAACGTTCATGGGAGAGCGAAATAAAGCCCTAAATCAGGAGACTGAGTATTCGAGAATCACAACAATGAAAAAAATTAACCCCACAGTCTTTGGGTTACATTGCACTCCTTCATAGGAAGGGAGGTGTTCCTAGTACGGTGAACGCGACCATTCTTTCTAGGGTTTAGGGGGGCAGGTAGCTGTATGACTGTAGATGAAGCTGCACGAATGTTGAAGTTACTAGGGATAAAACATTATGAAATAACACGAGTTGTGTAAGATTCTGTAGGCTTTCTTAGCATGCTTTCAGCTAGGAAAAATACTCAATGAATACAAACTGTAGTGCAATACTACAGTATGAGGTGTTAATCGTATGCCTAATGTGTATCACTTTCAAGTTCTCGATAGTTAACTCAAGAAGGTTGGGGTGGACCAGGCAGCGAATGGTTAAACCGCCATGCGGAAGGGAAGAATCCTTTGGAATTTTATCGAGATGGCAGAACTTGATACCATTAGTGACTGAAAACACAGGCAAATAAGCGGAAATAGGTTACATCGCCCCCTATTGTTGCGAAAGGGAAGAGAGCAAAGGGTTGAGTAGGATTTGACATGAAGACGATAACAGTGACTAATCAGGGGGAAGTATAATCATCTAAGAAGATACCTTTCCAAGCGAACGTTGCGTAATCTATCGATCAATATGGCGTGGTTTACGTAATCGGACATCTCGGAGGATCTAGGTGCTATGGCTGACCGATCGTCTCCAATGTTCAGTGACCGACAGGGAGGTTGCTGAGCACGAACCTTCTTTACGAAAGTAGTGACCGGCGTTATAAGGAGAGTTATCCACAGATGAATGGCTAACAGTGACATCATATTCAAGCGCTTCCAGAACTCTGAGTGTTAGTAGAAGCAGTGATTGACCTGAAATTGTTAGCAAATTTATGGTTACCATTTTTAGATATAGGAGTTAAGTTATTCGGTTCGCGGCTGTCTGGAAAGTTACCTTGTTTGGGAGACTTAATGAACGTACTCAGAGGGCTGGAGAGTAGTTCGGCGTCTTAAAGTGAAATTAGAAGAGGGATTCCATCTAGTCCAAGGGAGTTACCTTTGGAGTTACACAGATTGGTTGGTATAAACAATGCACACGCCGCGTGTGATTAACATTCGGAAGAACGACTGCTGGATTCATATTGAGCGCCATAGAAGATGATGTAATGACATTAGTGTCGTAGGCAGTCAGCACACTGCTGAATTTGAAATCAGTATTGGTAAGGCTCAGCGGATCAGTCATCTTAGGAACACGCGCTTTGGAATTGTGAATGAAGGAAAGCAAACAGAACAATCTTATACTCGCAGAGAATGAATGTACTGTGAGCCGATTCTTCCAGCAGGAGCTATCTTCCTATATGAGAGCCATAACTCAATTTCCAATTCAAGCGTGGGACTCGCGATCAGACGAGGTCGCAGACTGTACAGGGGATAACTTGCCAAGGAACGTTTCTGGGCTTGATCGCAGACGAACTTGATAGCCTCAGTAGCTATGGGGAGGGTTTCAGAAAGCTTCAGGTATACGTCATCAGCGAGACGGGCTATGTCATCGCCCCCTCAACTCAAGTGTTTTTGTCTGACGGAGTACAAATGAACCCTTTATTTGCGAACGGAGTCCGCAGTAACCTTCGAGTGCTGTGTAACTGCAACAATCAATACGGCGTACTACTTACCAGTAGTCAATCAATTTAATACCCTGTGTCATTTTATTCCATGGAGAACCATGGCCGTTTGGGACGTAGTGTTTCTAAGCGCTGACATACCCAATTTACAAAATGAACACAACCCATATTCGACCACAGGCTTCATACTCAGATAAGCCTCTCGGGTAGCGCACTTCTCGTTTCGCTCTTGTGAGAACTCATCAGCAGTGTAACTCCTTGTCCGACCCTGAATATACACTCTGACCACCGTCTGTATGTGTGTGTGTATGTACAACGGAATGTAGATGGTGTTCAATTTGAAATAATCCGAATCCCCAAAGTTCAGGGTATCCAGTTTTTCTTGGCGGGATTTGGAGGCCACGCGTTATTGAAAGCACACATCTATTGACAACGGGACTTAAATTCTATCAACTGAAACTTCAACTTGTTTAACTCAGATACCCTCGTTTGACATAATAATGCTGTTTATAACTTAAAACTTGGATGAAATCACATTAAAATGGTTTGTTGATTAATGGCAAGCCCAAAACTATCTTGGTTCACTTCACGATAGGTTATAAAACCACTAACACGTATTCAATGCTTACAGAGTTGGACCAGAGTATAGATGAAGAAATCTTGCAAGCCGAGTATAATTTTCAACTTCAATGACCTTACTGTCTCACAACGCCTTCTTGGAATAAGTAGTGTGCTTGTCTACTTATAAATGTGAACTAAGGCTAGGTGACGAGAACCAACGTGAACTATCCAAGATATGATAATGGCAGTCAAGTTGGCGCGGCATCTTACACATTGAATGACATTCTGTTCAGTTTGCCACTCAGGAGTGAAATCCCTCTTAAAAAGTGACGTCTTACTGCGTCATTCACTAGCCCACGGCGGGTTCTGCAGCCGCTTCGTCATCTGTAGTGAGGTGACAATAGAAGACACGTCTACATCCATAAAAAACGTTCAGATGTTATGAATAACTGCCTCACAATTGTTATACAAGTTGGCAGTATTGTACGGTGAGGTGAACATACTTATGCTAATTTATTTCTGGGACAAGTCTACCAAAGTGATCAGACAAACTCAGCGCTGGCGGGGATTCACGATACTTGCTATAAGACTGCTATAAAAACCGAAACAGTCGGACTTTTAGGACTACATTGCCTAGCAAAAATTGGTTCCAGTGACGGATAGATTTTGAATAAAATATCCAAATTTGGTATTACAAATTATTTCTGCAACAAACAGCAAGTACATGATGTGTGTTATGAAGATTTAAGTTAAGGAAATACCTGTAATGATTGTCACACTACAGTGCAGAAAAGCATGTGTACCAGAATTATTGACAATGAAACAAGCAAACGTTTAAGCAAACAGTCTCATGGATAAGTAAATGTGTGTTCGTGTTGTACAGGCTAATCAATAGATGCTCCAGTAGACAGTTCATGCTCAATCACAATTGCTGCATCGTTTGAAGCCATTAACATTTTCGGTAAACACGGGAACAAAAAGTAAACGTACTTTCTTACTTGAGAACTGAAGTAAAGCAAAACAACATTGTTGAAAACTTCCATTAAAAAACGTAGGTTCCAAGCCAAATCAGCTATGTTGTAGGCCAATCGGACTTCCGTGTCCACATCTCCACCGTTTCGAGACAACGCGTACGCGACCAGATAAGCAATAGTTTGGGGCATAGAGAAAATCAAATAGACGGCTGACAAGAAAAACATCAAAACAGAAGACCGAAAGTGTGTTCGATCCTGTTTACTGACGGAGGTTCCTCTGTGATTGATTATCAGGTATTGCCGAATACGTAGCATAAAAGACAAATTGATCAGGCCGACCAGAACCGGTTGAATGACTGAAGAATTGGACAGCATAGCTTGGTAGTACTCCATCCAAAGATAATCACGAACAAACCAACAGATCAGCTTGTTCCCAACTGTATGCAGCGTGACCAGGACGGCCACTGGAACCATCATCAGAACACTGAGGCAAACTGTGAACGCAGAGGCATACCAACCGTAGAGTCTGGGAATGTGATTAAATTTTAGGGGGTAGAATATAGCCAGAAATCTGTCGATGCTTGCAAGCAACAGGAAATTACACGCCATTGTCGTGGTGAATGAATAAGCAAAACGATGTAGCGAGCACACAGCATCCGAGGTGTAGAATGTGAAGAAGTAGCTTTTACCATTTGTGGCATAAGGGATCCCTTTGGCTGGCAGTATCCAGAGCCATGCAAACAAGATATTTGTGGCAGCATTGGCGCTGAACATGAAGACTATGTAGATCAGTTGTCTATTCAAATACCGGACGTGGAGCAGAAGTGCAATGACAACCAAGATTGTACCGAACAGGCCGATAGAACACACGACAGGGGTGATATATGCAGACCAAACCCCGAGCGCTTTTGTCGTGACACACTTTGAATAGGTGGCTCCGGGCAACCCCAGTCTCAGGGATTCGCATTCAATCAACAGATCCCAAGGACTGTCAACGTAAGGCCAGTCTAGGATACTGTTGTTATTATAAGCTGGCGATGACATTTTTAAGACGGATTGAATGAAATAAAGCTTTGAATATTCATTACCATTTTATCCCCACATGTTGTTCACACATTTTCTGTCAAAGTCGCTGATTGGTCACAGTTAATACGTGTGACTGAATTGGTTCAGAGTGTTCACGCCCAATAACACAACTATAATTCTCCGCGTTTTACAACAGTTCCTCATTTTTCTAGCGTTTTCCAAAATATACACGGAAAACCACTTGGCTTATAACCATGGTAACTTTTACTATTGCCAGTAGGTCGGCAACCCGCTCGAAGCTGACCGATTTTTTCGTCGAAGCAGAGTATCAATTCGTGAGGCTTTAAAACCGTTATATTGCAAAAAAGACCACGGTGGGGTTTAAAAAGTCGCATTTTCAGTTCTCACGTTTTGGTTACCAAAGCCTCCATGTGTCAAAA
Organism: Paragonimus westermani; assembly: GCA_008508345.1. NCBI lineage: Eukaryota > Metazoa > Platyhelminthes > Trematoda > Plagiorchiida > Troglotrematidae > Paragonimus > Paragonimus westermani. Next base: position 41,307 of record QNGE01004782.1, on the reverse strand, counting down.
TAATTTCAATCATCTTATCTGAAAAAAATTAACTCACTAAGTGTTATCATCCACTGTGCACAAAAAACCTCTTCCGACACCTAAATTTTGACTGAACACGCCCCAAGTGTATAACGTGTAAAGGTGTCCTCGCTAGCGAACTAAGTAAAATTGACCTGTATCAATGCCACTTACGAGCAATAGGTTGTCCGTTTGTTTGCAGTGCTCCAGAATAGCAAGTTTCCAAAGCCGATCAAATATCGAAGAAAAGAACACCGATATCCAACGGATTTTCTGAGGCGATCAGGGGGAAGTAAAGTTACACCAAGGTAGTATATTCTTTCAACTAGGCAACAGTATGCTACCCGAAGAAGGGGAGAAAAATTGCTCTACCCGTAAAATCATCAACCGTGTCATTAGAATAAGCGGTACACAATGCCTTGCTAAATGTCTTGATTAAGCATCCCCTCAACTGAAGTATGGCTCGTAAAGAACGCACACATCCCATCAAGAGGAACATTACATTTAAAAGCCACAAGGTGACCAGACCATCACATTGCACGCATCAACTAAAGATATGTAAAAAAAATTGTGATAAACTCTGGATGCTACAACAGGGTTTGAAGTCGTATATCAAATGAGCTTAATTTGTATCTGTGTCGTCCGTGAAGACGATATCACTCTCTTATCTGCAATTATTCCGACGAAAATAGAGGACTTGATAGTTAACAGGTTATCCTGGTCAATTCCCTTAGTGACATCATGAACACGTCGGATTGCATTCGCTCGCAGATTAGCCTGTCACAGTGACCGAACCCAAACAGCGCTTGTGCATAACCGCCATAAAAAGTGATACGCGCAGTACCGTTGGTGGTTCCACTCACATACCTTGTATTCAGTGTAGACGTGGAGGAACAAAACCGAAAGGAATATGTGTGGAGGACAACGAGATCTAGCCGACCATTGCTGGAAAGACACAAATTGTTCGCTTTGAAGCTGAAGGAAGAAGAAATCCGTTTGAAATGCCGCTGAATGAATACAGTCATTTTTGGATCCAATGACAATACGCTGTGGATCGAGTCTACATCGTACGCAAAGAAGCATGTGAACCTGAACAGCTTCTGTGCGTATTACACAAGCTTTGTTCTATAGTGTCGGTATGTACCTACTTTTTAGCGTCCATAACAAAATTCTTGGGTATTTAACGTTTAGCTACATTGAACTGAGTTTACATCGTCTCACAGGAAAATATCCTGCTCAGTTTTATTTGCATGTTCAACCCTCGGGACTTTCGGACCACATAGTATAAAGCATGGTAAGAATTTTAATGTCGCTTCCAATGCTATCTTCGCGTAGCTTGAACCGGCGTTCACTAACGTTAAAGTGAGAGACCGATTAGGTGTATACTTCGGACAATTTTTCTAGTAGCTCATGTTTGAAGGCAGCAAATTTAACACTGGGAAAAATGGATTGATTTCCGGTGGATCTCCCGGATATCGTTTATTCACCGGAGGAAACCCAAGAAAATTTTCTCTGAGCGTACACCTTTGTTAAGTTCCAAAATTGTCCATTCCTAACGAAATCGAATGATATACACTGTTAAATAAAATAGGAAGATCCCTGGTGGTTAACTGTCCTTTACAATTTCTTAGTTCTGTTAATTAGCATTGTAGTTTTATCCCGGTTGACAGCAAGTCGGAATAGTTTCAGGGTTTTCGTTCACCTGTTCAGACATACGAAAACACTTCATACGTCTACTATTAAGACTTGTCTTCAGTAATAGCCAATATCCTGGTTTTGCTCAACATCTCACATAGTGAACTCTGCCTCTTTTTCTTAGCCACGTGATGTGATTTGGCAGGATGTCTAAGATCCAAGATGGAAGTGTATTCACGAACATCCTGCCTAGCCGGTATAACAAAATAATATCACGCACAAACACGGGTTGATGACTCGGGCAACCTAAGAATTTTGCTCGCTTGTCCACGAAATGCACAGGGTTATGCTAATGGTACATTGAGGTACCTCGTGTGTTCTGTCCAAGGTAATATATCAGCTTAGCTGAAGTATCCTGGCACTCTTCGATTTAAGATGTAGTATCCATCCGTCATGGTGAGACTGGACCTTGACGTGGTGTGACCGCTTGCGCATCTCGATGACCTTTTGGGTTAAACTGGACAGAGTTACTCATACCACGCAGGCCAACAGGTAGAGGTCTGACAAACCACAGTCTCCTGGTACTTCAGGTTGGAAGTTTGAAGACAGTTGACATCTCTTCCCGACAAACGTACCATTTCTGGCACACCGCCACCCACTCACTGCCTTGCTTTACAGGCTATTGAACCAAAGGCTTTGGTGGAGAACCCTAATTGTTCTCCTGTCTAGGTCTGGGCGTCCTGGCAGTATCTCAGCCCACACACAACCACGAATTCCCACAAAAGCAACAATTTCATATTGCATTGGCCGTCTCGCAGTATAAACCGGGTCGCCCCATCCGCTGCATACAGCAGGGTGGATAGGCGAAAACATGCTACGCCTTACTCTCAATTGCAGTCCGGTTGTTAGTTTGCAAGGTGGAGGCACCTTGATGTTGAGTGTTTGAATATAGACGTAGTTAGGTCCCTTCCATTCCCTTACTTTTTTCCTTCTCGCTCTTCCTATATAAGGTTTGCTTTTTCTTCATGGTTGTGTGACTGTTAAGCATTAGTGTGAACCACTGATGTATTGCTGTCTATGATGATGGTGGTGATCCATCCACGAGTAACCTATGTGCGCGTGTGTAGCCTACAATCGAACGTGTTGTATTCTGCCGAATGCTTCATATATGTATATTTGCTTATTTGTTGAGTGCAGCTCGGTCAATATCACGATTATATGTCAAAGGTGAACGTCGATTCGTGGGTATTTATTTTGACGCCCCCATTCCATACTTAAGTGAATAATCAGACAGTGCGCAAAAACGTTGTATATATTGTGTACATTATATGTGTGTTGTACATACTGTATGTATACACGTTATGTATATACACATGCATGCGTACACTATATACGCACACAGTACCACGACACTGCTTCACATAGTTTCTTCGCATAGAACACGCAAAGCATGTTGAGCCGAGTAAATGATAAGTCTGGTCAACATGACATAAAATCTGCATCTTCAGGGTGCAAAGTACTATTACTACACTGAGTTGGCTTTTCCCCTGTCTTTGTCATTGCAGCCAGGCAAGTGAAGACTGTCAATTACTACACCTACATGTGTATTGTCATTTCATCAGATTGCACTATTGCCGATGGGGTATCCCAAAAGGTAATGGAAGCACCTTGTACATTGTGATATCGCGTAGGCTTCCCCTCATCTACAAAGGGCAGGGTTTGCAACGCGTAAGTGCCCTCACTTCTGTTTCATGCTCCAAGAACTTGACTTATCCATGCGGAATGCGCATCTAGGCTTTCAGAATCCCACCATCATTATCTCCGTCAGTTATCCAGCATCAAATAAGACTATGTGAACAACGCGATAGAATTCTCTTACTCGGAAAATGTGGAAGTTCGCAAGTGATAGCCGAGGTGGTGATAACGTGCAGGATACGCTGGGTGAATCATGTGATCTGTTTGCCTGTGATGCAGCCGCCACTTCGCGCACTGTTCAGTATGACTGCCAATAGTCGACAGAAAGGGAAAGGCGGCCAACTAATGAAGTGGTCACAGGCTACGAAAGCCTTGGTACTGCTGTTGAGTAAGGCTGGTAGGTGTCATCTACCTGGTTAAGAAGTTCGTGACCATCCATAATGCTGGTTTTGAGATAGCCCTTGACGCAGCTTCGTGTCACAGCCAGTGGCGAGCCAGTATTGACAGACTTGAGTGTTTCGTTTCAGGACGCCCAGCTGTTTGTGATTGTTTTCTTTCTTTTTCTTCACTGTACACTTGTCGTTATTTACTACTATCATATTATCACGGCTGTCCTTGCCGTGGTGCTCACAGGTGAACAGGATCCTGGTGATACCCCAAGAAGTTTAGGCCATCATCAAAATTAATTTTTTTGGTTACTTCGAACATCGTACAGATGGTTACGTTGCGTTATTTCAACAACAAATCTTTGTATTTGTTTCGTCATGTTTACCTGTATCGGCCATCCATTTGTGTCTACTAATTGGGTTCCATGATATCAAACTTTGTACTTCATAACTTCACGTTTAGGCATTTAGTGAGCTCTCCGAACTGAAGTCACCAAAAGTGGTGGCGGATCAGAAAATGGCCCTATGACTATTCTGCGTCGGATGTCAACCATGAGCAAGCTCCCTCCACTGTTTACGACCGTCGTTTTTCAGTGTTCATGGTGTGTGACTGCGAAAAGATTATCAATCAATAGGGAAACTCTAGAGAACAGGCGCGAGTGGCTCTCATTGAGAGGGTGGTTCATTTTCGAGAACTACTGCGCTCGTGGTCTCTCAGCATCACGCTAGGTGATGGGTCACATTAGTTCAGCTGTTACAACTGGTCAGCTGAATTTCCCATAACACCAGTCGTCAGGGGATGTACAGCTTGAAAGGGATCGTTCATGGTTGGTTCTTCATGTTAAGTTGTAAAATTTGCTGTAAAGACTACCTCTAAGGTCCAAGCGGGACCAGGACTTTAGGAGTATCTTCCGTGACTGCTGTTGTGAGTGCATGTCGTTGAAGGTAAACCATGTGTTGGATAAAGGCGGACAAAGCTTTACTCAGAAATCCAACTATATATCAACCAAACGACGCTCACGTGATCAATGCAACGCTCCCTATTTTACTGTTCACATGGTAAAAGCTGTAGTGGGGTAATATAGAGAGGATAATGGGTGAGGCTGTTACAGTAGAGGTGGCTGGTAATCTACATCCGTGAAAATGTTTGAAGAGACCGATGACAAGCAAGAAGTGTATATCTGAAGTACATCTAGATGGGAATGCTGCAATCAATGTAAGCGGTATTCATCTGATACCTGTGAGATGCCATGTTATTTTTCAGTAACAATACAAGAAGCGGCGAGTTTTAAAGGTATAAAAAAGAGTAAAATGCGGTTCTAGATTACCAAACTTACGCTTAGTTCTCCGACGGATTGCGTAAACACTAAAGAAGGACTTTAGTAGTCAAGGACCTTTTGAGTGAAGTAAAACTCTGTTCTCAATAAACCCGATTGATGAAGTTGAAAGCACACCTGATGTCTTGCGGGCAAAGAAATCAGAATCAGTGCAACGGTTTTGTGTACGGTATGTGAATGTTGATCCCGTGGACATCGGTGAAATCGTGGGAATTTGTGCAACCCTTATGTTACTAAGGTTATGACGGACCTTCTGAGTTGCTTACGTGTTAGGTGATTCAGCAACACTTCACAATACACTAAACATGGCGAATTCACCAGGCTGCGGTAGCTAAGCTGCGGTCTTTTAAGTGCAACAGAAATCTCACAGAATATACTATCCGCAGCGTCCCAAAAGCCCGCCAAACCAACGTCAGCACACGAGAGTAATCACCGACAGTCCGATGCCACCAGTTGTGTCGTGAGCCAAGAACACGGATGGCACAGGGATTATCTACCCGGGAAACCAATACGTGGATTGTGCGTTTCAACAGGTCCACAGACGAACACTCATCTGCGTACGACGCTCATCTCAGAAGGTCACAGTTGTCATGAGCGCCAATGCTTAGTTCTTTTATCTAGCAAGAACTATTTCATGCGATGTTGCACTACAGAGTTCCTTCTTGCATTTCTCCCACGCACATTTCGATTTCGAAATCACACGCTCTTGCCCCACTACTGAATACTAATGATGCGAGTACTATAGTGTGATCGCTCGCACTCACTAAACCACAAGAGTTCACGGATGCTGGAATATTACCTTCGTTTAAAGGCCAGTTTAGCAAGCACTGATCCGACGGCTACCGGCGCATTAGTCTGCTGAGCTACGTAGATAAGTTGTTTGCAGAATCCTTCTAAACTGACTGGATGCGGACGTAATGGAGGCCATTGTTCCTGAAAACCGGTGTGGATTCCGGACTAGTCGCATTACGGTCGATATGATGTTTGCTGCTCAACAGATTTAGGTGAACTGCAGAGAACTTAAACAGCCGCTGCGTTTTGTTTTCATGGACTTGATTGCGTTAACCATGAGTTGTGGGCAGTGCTTTGTAATTTGGATGGCCAGATAAGTTTGTCAATTCAGTTAGACTACTGCACGTGGACATGAAACAGAACGTACATTCCTGTTGAAATTGTCACTAACATGAAGCAGGGTTAAGTCCTAACCTCGACCTTATCTAGTTTATACTTGACTGTCATCCTAACCTTTGCCGTGCAGGACGCGGCGGAGGATGGCGTTGAGAATGAGTAGCGGACGGATGGACGCCTTCCGAATATTTGACGTCTAGGCGCCCCAAGCTGACTACATGTCGCAACGATTCGCGCTTGCTTTATTCGCTGATAATAGTGGGTTATCTGTACTTACCGAAGAGGAATTGCAGCGACTGCCCATGATTTCTCGTGACCGCAGCGTCCACATAATTTACGGACATCGACAGAGATGAGACATTTTCTTCGTTTCAACATTCGCCGGGCGTGGGTAATGTTCTCACAAGTGCGCCTGGAATCCGTGTCAACGGACACATTGTAGATAGCTGTCTGAACATCTGCTAGTTTACATTAGACTGTCGCGTTAACAGTTGCTATTCAGGACTCGGCGGAGAACGGTTTTGAGACTGATAACTAGACGGATGAACTCCTGCTGAATATTCAACAGTTCGGCGTCCCAAGCCAGCTGCATACCTGAATCACATGTACGCTTCTGTCTCTCGCTGTTTGCACACACTGAAAACGAACTACGACGACTACCCACGGCTTTTGCATCTGCAAAATCCAAGTTTGGATCAGATGTCAATGTACGTAAGACATTTTCGTTCCTTCAGCCTTCTCTGGACGGAGGTGTTGTTTCTGTACCTCAAATTCGCGTCACTGGAGACAATGTGAACAGTTACGTGGACGTCTGCTACATGTGGAGCAAGTGATCTGCAGATTTTTCCACGGACTGCAAGTTACAGGCTCTGTTTTCGGTCGTCTTGGAAAACGTGTCCTGATGAGCCACAGCCTAAGGATGAATAGCGGACCGCATTTCTATTACTCGATGGCACTGCCTACGCTGCTGTACGGAAGGGAAACCGGGACATTGTATCAGCAGAATGTGCGTTACATGAGCCGTTTATATCTGCAATGTTTCAGACGCGACTTGGATATTTGGTGTTTGCACATGAGGTAATGGGGCAAGTGGACATGGACTAGATGAAAGTCATACTGGTGCTCAACCAGCTTGGTTGGTTAGGCCACGTCCGTCGGAAGGGCGACTACCGTATTCCAGTGCAGCTGCTGTGCAGGTGAATGAAGAGAGATGGGCCAAATCGTGGTAGTCAATTAGGAAGAAGCCAGTCTGTTATTCTTTCAAGTCTTTCGCGTTGTGAATGATTTCAGATCTTGGGAAGACTTAGCGTTGGACCGAATGGCCTGGAGCACTATGCTCCGGGCGGGCTTCCGCAAATTCGGTGGGCAATTATTGCAGGTCGAGGAGCGGAAACGCGTGGTAGGTAATGGAGTAATCGCTGCCACAGGTCGTGGTGACCTGACTATGTTGTGTTTCAGTGTGTGCGGTCGCGAATCAGCTGACCTCCTCGGATTAGTAGGTTACCAGCGTGTTCATAGTATTCCGTCGTCTAGGAAACAACGAGAACGTTCAGCTCAAGTAAGTTGTGTCTGTTATGCCCATTTTTTCTCATTCCCATCGACCAACGACCACCGTCGTTTGGTAACTCATTCGCATTTCTTCTCAGAAACCTGGACGTCTGCAGCCTTCTGCTCTACTTCACTTCAGCCTTGTTGGTGAACTACATGGTGAACAATCCATCTGTTCTCTTCCAGTCGAACCCAGAATTTCATCCTTTCTCCTCTTTGGACTGCACCAACATATGCTTTTTCACTGAACCAATTCTTGTGTTACTTTTCCAATATTTCTCTCTCCAGTTTAGATCTTACCGGTGGTTTCGCCGTGTGTTCACTTCCCGAGAGATAAGAGTTTTACTGATGAGTAGTCGGGGATTTGGTTTATTTTCAAGTTGACCATCACTCACATTTGATCGCAGCGTTCGCATTCAGATAGACTNCGAAAGAGGCTGGCTGGATAGTCTATCTGAATGCGAACGCTGCGATCAAATGTGAGTGATGGTCAACTTGAAAATAAGAGTTTTAGTTTTGTGCTAGTGTATCATTTACCAAACCAGTATTGGTCGGTTGGACAAAAACGCTTCACTCACGCGCCTTTTTATCTTATTCCTTTCGGTTTACGGTGCACACGCAGTGTGTGAGTGAAATTACAAGTGTTGCAGCGCAAGGCATTTGAGGTGTTGGTAAGTCGCAGACCTACTTCGCGACCAACCGTGTCTACCTGTCTGACTCTGGTCATGTTGACATGTGCCGGACCACAATCTTCTCAATTCACTTTGCCGGACAACAGCCCCGCACAACAGGTTCCATACGAATTTGTCATGCTGAAGCTAGGTCTCACTCTTGGAAAGCAAATAAGTGCACGCTGCGCCGATAGTCGGGCAACTGAACAGCACATTGCACTGGATCTTATTTATGCCGCTTTTAACCGAAGTGTGGAGAGGACCAATGGCATGTTTACTACAAAGCGTGTTGATACGTAATCAATTTGGGTGCGAGTCTTATGATGCAAACTGATTCGAGAAGTGTGTAATCCAATGTACTTCCATAGGAACAGAGGCAGACAAACACACTGGCACATATACTGGTCGAATTAGGCACTGTAGAGCCCACATTTCCGGCGTACCTTCGGTGAAATGAAGTATCGATTCTGATGCGCAATCAGAAGCATCTACACTGAAAGACTGTACAGTCTTAGAGAAGTCAGTTTTCGAACAAATGCGACACTTGTGAGGAGTGCGTTACGCCCTTTTCCCCGCTCCTCCCATTTAGAACAGTACTCGCATGTGTTAGCCTGCTCTTCTGGTTCGTGATCACCCAAGCAAATCCCATACGATGGGAATGCCTTGTGTCGACCCAGACGAAAGGGCGTTCGCATACTGGACATATTATTTTTCAGAAAATAGAAGATTTTCAAACTACAAGCCTCCTCAAATTGGATAGAATTTTTTAACTAGCTATCCACGCCGATTTCGACAATGCAACAAGCTGCCTTTATCCTGAATGAAACGACCATAAGAATATTGAGAGGATGTGGAACAACATGACTCAGAGACGAGACACATTATTTTTAAGACAGCCCACACTACTAGCAAGATTGTAGGTAGCTGATTTCTTTCTCAAATTACCGGTCCTAACGACTAGACAAGTGTGCAGACGAGAGTGAGAGTTGAAATGGATGTCATTTTGCTTTCCGCAAGCTAAGTACTGCGCAAGCATGTGATAGTTGATGCACTCGTTAGACTCCCATTCACGGCTTCAAAGTCGGTCCCATCTGAAGTGGTCTCACAAGTTGGGGATCCGAATTTTCGTGAAAAGTGATCGATCAAATAACCGTTGCTAATACAAACACTGGGTTAAAACTTCATGGTATCATTGGTTGGCTTGACAAAACGTCTCTCAATCTATTTCCAAAACTGTCATAATATTTCTGTAAGATTTATATTCTTTCCCGAAACTTGATTCTATTTTCAATTTACCCCTTGGGTGCAGCCCATTACGTTTATTGATTTTCAGCTGCCTTTCTGAAAGTATCATTTTCGGACGACCTAACTGTAGAGGAACCCTGGACCAATAGGTTGTCGATGACAAATACAGTCCGGCTAGTTACGTCCCTTGGCACTAAAAAGAGTTAAGTACAAAGGGAACTAATACAACCCAGCGTTCTTTAGACAATTACATTGTAGTTAGTGTGCAATGCCAAGAATTTCAACCACATGTTCATTGAAACACTGATAATTCGTCCACACAAGCACGGCGCAACCGATTATCACTATGCGTAGGTCATTCCGTGGATGTTTTCAGTAATCTTCAAGTTGGCCATCACTCACAATGTATCGCAACCTTCTTATTCAGATAGACTCTCCAGCAAGCCTCTTTCGAAAAGAAGCACTAGACTCGAGTTTCGTTCTCATTAGAGCTCGTCAGTAGTGCATATCCTTGTCACGGCCGGGATTTGAACTCCGGCCATTCCAACCATGAGATAACCGTGTTGACCACTGCGCCATCGACCTCACATTAGGCACATTAAGCACTGTGAGATCTCCTGAACAACTGAACTTTCGCAAACCTTACTGAATTGATCTATTACGCAAACCTTACTTCCGTTCGCACATTTATTCATATATCTGACTACTGAAGCGAACCACAAAGGACAGCTCATAAGAAGCTTGAATCTGACCACACAGTCAACAATTCTGACTGTCGTGTTTATAAATTTGCCAACAATTCGGGACAAAATACGGATAACTTATCTAAGTCGATATGCTGTTTGATTGTATATATATACATTGCCTTCATGGCACGTGGTGAATAGGTCCAACGATGTGAAACTTATCATGGTACATTAAAGTATACTACTGAGGTTCTGGATCAGTAGCTCTCTAGAGCAGCGGTTCGCCAACGTTTGCAGCGTGCGGTTCACACATCTTTCCAGGGCACAATTGCGATGCTTGTTTTACTCAAGTTGTAACAGTAAACTTACGTAAACGTCAACCGAAACCGTTATAAGCCTTAAGTAACTAAATTCAATGTGAATGTGCGGGAAGAGAAGACACGAGTGAACTTGGTTCGGCTGTGGTGAGCAGTCAACTGTAGGTTGAACCTCACAATACAACCACGTGTACTGATTTATTTGTATTTTTAATTATTTATTAAACTAAGAAGACAATAAAAATAATCTCGAACTCTCCCGAGGCTTCCATTTGGCGTTTACCGATTTGTTTATGCTAGGGAAAGTATTAGCCTGAGATGTTAAACCTGGGTCTCATCTCAGTGTTAGTTCGCAGTGACATCAATTTCGCTTCCTGACCCCTTACTTCCTCCGAATCATCACCAAATCTGGAACGTGTAATGATAGTGCACTAACTGTTCACTTGCACATTGCAACAAACGGAACAAGGGTGTTGATAACTGCCAGTTGGTTGCACTACACAAGCTGCTCTGTAATTGGGCAACTCCGTAATATCAGTTTCCGTTTTAGTGGCAAACGCTGCTTTTTAGTCCTATCCAATTTTCGTCATCCTCGTTTTCATCCTATCAACGCCCCTGGGGTGATGTTGCTCAGAGTGGCAAACATTAATCTGCGGCGTGATTACTTCTATACCATCCTAAGTAGTACAGCATGTTTTTCAAAATGCAGTCAGATTATGTCAATGATATGTCTACTACAACTAAACGTTTACCTGTTGTAAGATATCCGCACCAAATGTAGTACGAATGAAGTTGAATAGTTTGGGCGTCGTGTTTAACATGTTATTGATATACAGATTGGGAATAACACAACGTTTCGAGCAAGTTGTAATACTCTACGATTACAACACTCCTGAGGAAGGCCACCCGAGGTGGTTGAAACGTAGAGTATTACAACTTGCTCGAAACGTTGTGTTATTCCCAATCTGTATATCAATAAACGTTTACCTTTTCGCTTAAGATCCTTCAGGTTACAATGTTTAATGTTGCCGATACACAAGGTATCCAATTGTTCTAACTGGATGTACGATGTAACAATTTTGTGCGGATAGAAAACATGTCATACGTTAGGCAAGTTTCCCCCCGAACTTAACAGTGTAGATTTCGTAATACGGTCAATCTGCTTCACGGTAATTTGTGAACTTTCCCTCTACCAAATAGCAAGGTGGATTTTCGACATTCCATACTGGCTGATGGTATTGAAACTTGATGCGCCTATCACAGTGACAACCAACAAATACGCCACCCCAAGTGGTTTTCCGTGCACCATTTTTGATTTTACTCAGACTGTGCGTAATCACTGTAAACTCCAACGAAGAAGGCCAAGATCCTTGTGGTTGGTAAACATTACGGCCCTGCCTACCACACCTGGTTATTTACACTGTATTCTCTGACGAAAGTAAAGACTATTTTTTCTAAACAACACTCAGAGTAGATGCTCATCAAATTGAATCATGTCAAAATAGTGAAAAATTACCAAGATTTGGAAACAACAGAATGTTCAATATGCGAGAAATGCCTAAAGTAACTTACGTAGAATGCTGCATAGATTCACTTTAGTTTCGGGGTACAATACACTAATAGCGGCAAAGGTGGCGAAAAATAACCAGCCACATTGTTTGTGAAAAGAGAGCGTGTATCGTGAGTGTATGGGTCGTCAATTTGCCCAAATTAATGAGTTATCATCAGATTTTCTTGGCTGCGGCTGATGCACTGAACTCATTTTCTTTGATGGTCAGATACGTATAATGTGAGACAGCCAGTGCAATTTCTACTGGTCCCATAGCCGACACCGACGACCTGATTCGGCTATCGTTTATGGTCCTAATGGGGAATCAATGAAGTTGACTGCTTGCCCTTGTCCTGTTAGGTTTGTCCCATTATACTTTCATCTACGACTGTCACGGTGAACAATACCGACATCCGAACTGTGCGAAAACAATTAAAAACCACGTTGTCTTCCAACGGTAGACCTAGAAATGACAAGAGAAGTAGGGATGACCTACTGATGTGTACACTTTCAAGCAAATCACGTGATTCCTGCTGTGTCACGCCCCATCAGTGTCTGATTGGATAGAGTGGATAAAATTCTCCTGGCTTGAGTATTACCAGCCGGTATGTAGAGTTTGTGGTTTTTCTCGTGTATCCCACAGCTCTTGCGGTTAGGATACCTGTGTAACTAAAATCTTGTGACGACTCAATGTACGAGTATATGGAGAATTTAAAAATATCTGTTGGAATCCAGGTGGATACACCAAGGAGCAGTTCATGTCACACTGAATCACTTTGCTACGTGACACACATTGAAAGCCAAAACACCACAACGGCCAGCATACATTGACTAAGCTAACCATAGAAGCATAGTTGGCGGTCAAGCAGACTGGACGGCATCAAACAAGAAGCCACACAAATTTAATTACTGAGGTTCAATGGAATTAAGGTTGCAAACTTGTAGGCGTGTATTCAGCGCGAATGAATTGTAACCATCAAACAAGTGCTCAGGCAACACACATGTGAACACTGCATTTGAATCCAGATTGATTGATTAAGCAAACCCTCTCTGAAAATATTTACCAGGCCCCAGTCGACCCTCTGTTGAGGCCCATCCATAACACAAATTTGCCAGACCGGAATTTGTCTTTTGGCTCTCGCTGCGTTTGGATAACCGTATCATTACTTTCCGGACGACGCCAACTCAGCATAACTGAACTCTGAGCTACAGTAACAAGAGAATAAAGCTCTTCTCGCAACAAGCAGACCAATATGAACAGGTTATTAATGGGTAGACCACAATTCATTCTTGTTGCAGCTGGTTTGAAGTACCCAGGACGTATGTTGTTGTAGTTGGTCGTAGCTACTGGTTAATCATCTGGTGATCGAGTAGCTAGAATGTGAGAAACGCCTACCAAGCGTTGTTGCTGGTTAAATTCCCCAATAAATCGCAACGCACGGAACCTGAGTGACAATAACAGAAGATCGGTTACACCGCGAATGTTGAACTAAAATTTGCCACTTTGAATTGCATAGTTCACAGGTTTCACTTGTCCTTGTAGAAATGAAGTGCAAAAATGAACTTTTACGGCAGAAGTTGAACAGTCTGATGAGATAACTCTATTAATTTTCAATGCTTTACTAAATTTCGAATTATTCGATGTAAAAGTGTATATAGCAGACAATTCACCTATCAAATGTCCATACCCCTTGGGCAAAGTATTTTGTGGAGCATGTTGCACAAGGATTCGACCATAAATTTGCTTTTATTTTTAATAAAAAATGATGACAGTAATTTTAAATCATAAATTACTGTATTCTTTAGGAAAGTTTTTAGAGTGGTACGGCGACATACTCCACAGGCAACCCCGGAATATCTCATTGTTTGGAAACATCGACCACTTTTAAAAAGTTATAAGGTGACCAGACAACGAAGAGATCACAAAAACTTAGACACAGTTCGTTTGCTGAATATATTAGCTTGGGATCTCTTGCCAAGCTGAATACCGAATGACCATCTATGTAGCCTATAACAGTTTTCCTTCACACAGCAATGTCCCGTGGTAAAAGCGTCTTCTCATTATACATACTTTACTACTTGTTAGTTATAGGATATTTTATTAACTGTTCTTCTTGATGCGGAAAACTGTAGTTAATGCCACCACTTTTCGGTTGGGTGGATATATGAGCACGAGCAAATGTTTACTTCCATCGTTTCCTCAGATTGATCCAGATTCAGACCGTTGACAGTGAAAAAGTATATAGTTGTCACTTCTAATTCTTGTGATCCAAAAGTAGACAAGTAGCTCACTGGATGGACATGGTTCATCTCCGATCTTCAGTGAGGTTGACCTTTGTGAAATGTTACCTACCTTCTACTCCATTTTATTGTGGTCACCATGTGGGAATTCTAATAGTATAAGGTGATTTACTCCGTGCAGAGAAACCCAATGTGTTCAGGCTATTTGATGATTGCAACAAGTATTTCATCATGAGAAGCGTTAACGAAATCAGTGATATAGTGTACAAGGGATTCGGTTGATAACAAGAAAGGACATGGGCTCCAGTCTCATTCAGACTGTCTACACAGCATCAACCCATAGTAGAACTTCCGCGTAAAGAAATCCCGGATCCATTTTATCCCAATCTAACTGAACACCACATATACTGTCATAATTCCCCCCTCCCTCGAACTAGGGTACCCGACAGTTACAATTTCTTCGGAAAGTGCGCTTCCGGATAATGTAAGCTTAGGTTATTTCGATAGTCCTTATGAAAATCAGCGGATACCTGCTGTGAGTTCAAACATTTAACTATCTTGTCTCTTATCAGTCCTGTAAACAGTTCGTGTCACATTCATTTTCTCCACTTATAGCCTAGTGAGGAATGTTTTCATCTAATTGGGTGTAGCGGTATTTTATGCCCGACCACCACAAACTGACGAGTTTTATCTGGACAAGTTCTGCTCTCTTTTCCATAAGTCTTCTGCCCAAATCAGTACAGTTCTGAGGGTTTGTCAATTCAACGTTTTGTTTTGTATTCTTTTTCATAAAGTCTTATTAAGGAACTTCTACTAAGCAGCTGATCATATCAGTGTACATTGAACTGCTGGCACTCGATATCTACAAGCCTCGCCAACAGCTCTGGTACGGGCCCTTCGAAAGAGGCACAGTAAATGGCAAGACGATTTGTTCCCACATCATCTAGCCGATTCTAATCAAGATCAATGAAGGGATCTTTGACAAGTCAGAATACCAGCAGTAAAGTAAGCTGAAAAACGTTTTAGGCAACAGCGTAAAGACTTGGGACAAACGGAAGGTACGCCTATTAGTCTGGGCGACTGCAAGACATCGTGATAGCAACATTAGAATTGGTTCTTCTGGGACAGAAAGATTAACGTAAGTTCTTGGCAGCTGTGGATCACAAAGATAAAACGTTGACTCTGCAGCTCAATTTTCTGTCGGAATTTACGGTCCCCCATCATGTGTTTTAATGACCCAACTGGTCAGGTGAAACGTCTGGCAAAACAGTTGCAGTCATTTGCTTGTAGCTTACGTTCTCGGCCGGTCTCGAGGAACTCCCAACATCAATCATCATAAACCACGACTATGGTCATTGTTGGTACCGTCACACTATCGGCCATTGGTGTGGGGAAATGTATTCAGAATTGCGTAACCAACACCACATTAATAATAAATATAAACGGTGATCAAACTGACACATGCAAATCAAGGCGCGCTGTAGTTACGTCTGGTTGAATAAGTTTCTTACAAACAGTGAGGTATATATAGTAGCCAATACAAATAAAAAATTCGTTTGCAAGTAATGTTTTTCTAAGTGTCTATTGTAATGAGATTGGAATGGAGCACTTTCTTGAGTGGAAAAATGTTAACTAATCATTTTGGTATTGATATGTGGCGTTGTTTGTAGCTACAAACCAGAGTCGATTTCCTTTCATACAAAAATTTCTGAGAATTTGGTAAAATGGAAGTTATATCAAATTTACTTAAAATGATACAAATAATCTTGCCAAAAAATATGTAAAATACCACATATCGTAATTTCTCTCCCAAAATAGTGTTCGAACTTAACTCAGTGATACGTGCTATAAAGGCACATTCGAGGGTGCGCAGGCGTGTGTTCGCTTAGCAGCCCATATATATATATAGACAGCTGCGCATTAAAATGCAAAAAGGCTTCCGTGAATACATATATATGCTTACGAATACAGGATTTAAAATGACCAGGTAGTAAATATACACATCTACCCATAATTAGGTGGACTTCAGTCAATATAATCAGATATGCACATGTATGTGCATATAGATAAACCCATATAATTGTCACCATAAAAATCAGCGCATTTACGTTGCTTTTTTCCGTGTAAACCTGCACCTCAATACCGAAAAATTTACAACTATTTGCCGTTTGCATGCACGCAAATCCCGGTATTACGTAATCCAACAACCAATCAGAAAATCTGACTGTTCAAATTATTTTTTCCCGGGTAGGGAAGGAAACCGGCTCCCGCTACAGACGGATTATGGTCAAATCGGCGCCAATCAGTCAAACATCCGAGTTAGCAGATGCAAGTTCGCGGAACAAGATAGCAACGAACTGCCCAATCAAAACATGAGAATGACTGCTGTTTCACAGTAATCGTAAATACTGTTGTTTCTCCAAGAAAGTGCTGTTTTTCAAATAAACTGAGAATGCTGGGTGCCACGCAGACTCCTTTTATGATTCTCCTCGACTGGGTTAAGGCAACCTATCGGGTTGTCATGGTCGTGATTACATAAGACTTGGATGTCGTTGCAGGCGTGTCTAGACCCTGTTTGTCCTTACGTGTATGGTGTATATAACAAGCATGTTTTAATTTTGCGCCTGATAAGAGTAAACGAAATCTTAGCATTTCGCAATGTATATTTTCGTTCTGCTCTTATGAAGTCGACTGGATAGCTCGAAACGCCACATCTAAAGAGCTGGTGGGTATTCCGTCCGAAATTTATCCCGGTTGCAAATATTCATCTATAGTTTTCCATCCATAGAGCAAAAGGTGGTATTGTTTCTACATTCAGTGAGTCAGAAGAGCGCGCGCGGCGTGCCGCTGCCTCCTAGTTGGCAAATCCCCTTCCACTTCATTGCGTCTCCCCGAAATCTCACTTGTTTTGCCTTAACTCTCGGGTTACCGTGCTCTTGTCATTCTTGTTTTTATTGCTGGACAGACTGACACCGTTGCTTATCATCATCCACTCTCCGCTCCAGATAGTCCAAGGTGTTATTGATCGACACCCAGAAGACGTAACATGCTACCCAACCTATGCACAGCCGCTTCAACTCCATGTAAACTTATCAGGCTTTTCTCACTAGCATAGGATCGCTGTCCAGCTCCTCCGAAATAAAAACCTGTATTAGCCGCGTTTGTTACGTACGTTTGTTTGCACTACCAAAACATCCTCACTCCACTAGAGCGGCGAGGAATCTGTTTAAAATCCTGAAGAGTGTCACCGTTCTGATGACGCAAGAAAGAAGTCTGTTCTAAATCCCCTTCCTACAGGAAGCAGACGTAGCACAGTATACCGCCAAGGTCCACTTGATCCCGCTTTTAAAGTATAGACGCCTTTAATCCTCCCTGCACAACGTGGACATCACGGTGGATGCACTCACGTGGTCTGCTTCCAAAAATATGTCCCACGACCAGCTCACGAGATCACCGCGACCTAGCCTGGCAGGTCAGCGGCGAAGGTCAATGTCACTCATGATGTCACAGTTCATGGACAACGCCGAAGCCGAATTTCCCCCGGTGATCATTTCAAACGTCCCACTAAGACCGCTTACATCTGAGCGACCGACCTGAGTACCCGCCAAGTGGGGCCAACGACCGCCACTTCCTAGGTCAAATGGTAAGGCCAACCGGCAGGTCTGTTCGCAGAGCTAGCCAACAGAATGGCAAACATCTGACGGGAGGATATACTGGTTACTTGCGGGAAAAACTTTCGCTCAGATCTCAACACAAGCACATGATCTGGTGAGAAAACAGGCTCACCGTTGCAGTTTGCTAACCGCAGTGTTATTTATGTACCTATGTTCTTCATTCTCTGGCCGCGTTGTGCAAGCACGGGATAAGTCGTGCTCCAGATCTGTGATTCTGCAACAGTATACAATGTGCTTTAGAGTAATGTTCGTTTATTCAGTACCAACATTATCCAACCAGTCTTTTGTCTTGTCCCCCTTCTTGCCCAGGTGAGATCGACCCCACTCCAATGTAAGTGCACGATCCGAGATTGAAACTATACCTGATCTTTCAGTTATCTTCCTAAGCTAAACGACTGCAGTGATTCGCCGAGTTTTGTGTAGACATCATATCAATTACAGTGGTATGACGAAGCGAAAGCTTAATTTTGAGATCTCAATACACATCCAAGCCTGAGTGAGAAAGCCTGAGACGCAAGTGCTGGATGACACGTGCACATTGTTGGCGCTATCGACTTTCGGATTATCTTGCCACAGCTCGCGAAAACATACACTAGCGCGTACGGACATTCAAAACAATCGACGCGCACTGCACCAACTGAAGTTCCCCTGACAAAACCCACATCCAGTATAAATTCGCAAGAATAAGCCCCGGAAACATGTGAACGAAGTTTTTTGTGGTAGACTAGTGAGAAAACTAAACCCTTATCTCCAGAAAACAAAGAACGGAATAGTTCTGCTGGTAATGTTCAAGCTAGCAGCGGGGATATGAGAATGGGAGGCAAAATAAACACATAGTAGCGCGTATTAGTAAAATATCAAGAGAAGTGATACGAATAATAAAGATGTAACCTTTACCTAAGAACTGAAACGAGTCTTTAGTGTACAGTGAATTAACAAAGCTGACCAGAAGAAACGGCAGTACGTTGCCAAGACCAAAGTTTCTAGATGGGAGAGCAGGCGGGTTACATCAGGAGGTCACTGGCTGCCGAGTACGTTGATTACATAGCTAACCTGACATAATTGAACCCAACACACTTCGTTGATGGTTTGCTGTGACGTCGTTCATGGTCTACTGATCCGAGGGGTCTAGAGCATTCGGGACAACATTTGTTGCTACATTATGCGGTCACATTATCACCATCTATCACTCAACTTCAAACTGGTTTGACCAACGTAACAGGAGTGTGAACTCCACGGAGTTGTTTCTATTTAAAGCGAAGCGAATGGTGGGATTACCTATCTTTACCGCGAGTTGAATCCGAACTTGCTTTTGAGGACGATTCGGATCCCTGAGGGTTCGTTAAGGTCGCACACTCCCACGGGGGGGGGCATTTTAAGCCTGCTTCCTCCCACGATCTGAGATCGAAAAAGCGAAGCAAAAGACCTAGTCGGTTAATATACTGGTATGGCAGCTTCTGACGACCAAAGTTTTGCTTGTCTACCACTAACTTCGTGTAGTGCAACTGCTTGGGCGTCTTTCTATCAGTATCCCAGTTTTATCTGCCCTAGTGCAAATAAACTGAACGCTCACACTATGTTGCCAGTGAGCTATCAGGCAGAGGTAAGTTTGGGAGCAATGAAGTGTCCAGATAGAAAGACGAAAAGTAACATTGGAGTGTAATCCGGCAAAAAATATATTCTCCGTACACGAAAATTAATTGGCAGCTGTGGTGCCACAGATTACCGCTATAAACAAAGTGAGTGTATCTACTCGTTTTGCTGAAGCTTGTATCACTCACTCTATTTTTGTGAGTAGACAACACTCACACCACCCGAGTTCCCGGCCCACAACAGTTGTTTTCAGCCGTTCACTGACTAGAACGTCCGGAAATTCCTATAGGATTTCGAGGGCGTGGACAAGGTGGTCGGATTCATGGCCAGTCGGGTGGTGCTGACTGCCCTGCGGATGACCTCAAGGGCAGGGAGGAGGTACTGTCGATAGCAGCGCAAAAGATTCCTAGAAACTTGAAAAAACAAGCCATTGGTGGTATACTGCATGATCTTTGTTCGAACTGATTTCGTTGCATTTTATTACGTATATACTGTGAAAATGAACATTATGAGATATAGAAGACATACATCGCGAGATGTTAACATTTCGTTTACTCTCTTCAGTCACGAACGTAAAACACTAGAATATATAGGACATGCGGTTAGCAACACAATCAAAAACATTCAACCATTGGGTTTACATGAAACAAAGACTGTCGTCAGTTCCAGGGCAGACAAACTGCGTGAGTCAACAGTTTATGCACACACAAAGCCGGACGGTGAGTATTGATCAACATCGCCTCGGAGAAAGCAAGCAACTTGGGGTTCTTATTACGTAACAGAACTTGAAACGAGTTGGCCGGGTCAACAACGTGACCTGTTTCCATGATGTGCTTTGTGATGGATGAGGTCGGATTTCGTCTCAATTGTTCTGTTGCCAATGTCCGTTGCGTCATGGCGCGTATCAACCACCTAGGCATATGTTCAGCCATTCTTTGTCGTAGGCATCGATCTGTTCTGCCGATATAGATGTCACCGCAACTGCAAGTGAACTGATAGATTACATGTGAGGCAGAACATTTCGGTAGGTCACGACTACGAATAAGCTGAGTGACACTCCTAGTTGTGAGTAGCAATCGCAATTCAGCCGCAGGGAATGTGCGAGTTAGAGCAGATTGTAATTTTTGACTTACATCGGTTGTGATATGATCGCCTTTGAAAGGTAGGTTCAAAAAGACCTGCTTCTTGGGAACCGTACTCACGACAGACTTTGTCAGTCTCTTCTGGCTGTGAACATCGATGAATTTCTCCGGGTAACCGTTTGCAAGCAGTACCTTTCTTAATTTCGCCTCTTCTCCTTGTAAACAATCATCGGTACATATCTCCCGGGCTCTATGAAACAGGGTTCGTACCAGGCCTCTTTTGTAAGTAATGGGCGCAAAAGAAGAGAATTGCAAATACTGACCGCTCCAAGTGGCTTTGCGGTGCACTGAGCGTTGTAATGAGCCATCCTGCCGTCTGGTGATTAAAATGTCTAGAAAAGATAAACTGTTGTTTGTTTCCTCCTCATGAGAAACAGAAAGATTAGGATGAACGGAATTGAAGTGGTTTAGGAGTGAATCAAAATGAATATTAGTAGTAAAAATCAAAATATCATCTACATATCGCTTATAGAGGCTGGCACCATCTATAGCATCAGATAGTTTTAATTCAATCATTCCTAAAAATATATCTGCAAGTGTAGGGCCCAATGGGCTACCCATTGCCACACCATCAACTTGCTTATATGAAAATCCGCCAAAATCAAAACGGATATTCTCTGTACATAAAAGTATAAGCTCCTTAAGGTAATCAACTGGGAGACAAAAAGGCAAATTTTGATGAGAAATAAAATCGCATAAAAAGTCAACTGTTTCACGGAGGGGGACGTTTGTAAATAAAGAGTCCACGTCGATAGAATACATCTTATGTGAACTCACTGGTACGTTCTGTAAAGTTTGCACCAGATCGAAGGAATCTTTTACACAGTGAGGAGTAAACATCTGACGGATCGGGTGGAGGATGTCTACAAGCCATCTGGCAAGCTTGTGGTACGGTGAGTTGTCCATGCACAAGATTGGCCTTAACGGTACACCACCTTTATGTGTTTTTGGAGCACCTCTTAACTGTGGTGTGCGGGTTCCGGTTGGCTTCATCTGTCTGTATTGCAGTTCCGAGATGTAGTAGTAGGATTTGGAGCTTTCTTGATATTTGTTTCTCTACCAAAATGTTGTTATCAGCAGTACTGTCCGTGTGAAATTTTCTTCCATCGCAAAGAATGCGAGCCAAGTCCTGCGGGAAGTGAACCAGGGCCAGTATGCTGAGAGATTCTGGGCTCGCGTACCTTTGCCCGAACCGTGTGTAGATGAACCACAGCGCACCGCGTGTACGACACCAGTGCCGCGTTCGACCATTGCAACGTTGTGTTTGAGGTTGACGAGACGATGGCACTCAGTGGTGTGTATGAAGCGTCGTCGTGGGATCTTGCTCGACCTTACTCAGCAAGCGAGTACGGATGTCTGCGTCCTTCGGAGAGTGAAGACCGCAGACGAACATCAGACATTTGAATTGATCTTCGGTAAGCGAACCAAGCTTGAAACGCTGACATTCGCGATTGACCACACCGGCATAGGTGACGTAGTCGTCACCGTCTGACTTGGCCAGTTTTAGACACTGGTATTTTGTGTTGAACAAGGTAGATTGGTCACTGAAAATGGACCGTAACGTCTCAACCGTTTCCTCGAAGGAGTTGTCACGTGAGTTCTTTGGAAGGATGAAATTGACGTACTTCTAGTGCTAAACAGTACCGAGTTTGCGTAGGAGGAGATGGACTTTCAACGGTTCGTCCTGCCTACCGAAATCGATAATAAACAAATCCTCGTACCGTCTGAACCAGGTATCAAACGTCAAACCATCCTGAGCATCGTAATAAAATTCGGTGATGTCGTTTGCGACAGCGTCACCTGATTGCTTCTCACCGGCCGACACCGGTGGAGCCAAGTTTGATGTAGATATACAGCCGGTGAGATCCTCGATAAGCTTGAGTTGCTGGGCGAGAAGACATTTCAAATCAACGGATTCGTCAACCATAACTGAAAATCACCAGAACTGTTTGCCAATATGTTGTAACTGTTTCAATGTTCTACGGGCATGTAAACAGGTAACGGAATAACGGTCAGTGGAACGACGCATAACGGAACGACACTCAACGGTAACGAACAACGGACTACAGAATATACACGACTAGCTCGAAACTTCCCGGCCAACCCAACAGAGGGAGAAGACTGGCCTCCGGATGGAGTTCCTTTATGTTACTCAATACGAAGACCGTACGGTCACAAGCCAGATCATACTTAAAGGGTATGTGACCAACTCAAAGACGAACCAATTGATGAACCGTATAGTACAGCGATGCGCGAAGGCGGGATGTGGACATGTGAGCATTGGGGCGCGCAGATGGAGCGCCAGAGATCTGGCACAAGGATTGAAGGACGAAGTGGCACATGACCGTGCCAACTATGGAGGTCACACACGAGTGTACTTTGTTCGTTTTTGGCACACAATATTTTCGGGAAATTGGCGACTTCCCCGGCAGGTGTTGATAATTTCTTGCTACAATATCGCAGTGTCTGCCATTCCACTACACATGAAAGTCGACGAAGGGGTAGCTCAGTAGGCCGACTACTAGTGCAGCTACTACTACTACTACTACTACTACTACTATCACCATAAATTCTCGTACGAAATAAAAAAAATATCACCGAAAATAATCTTTATCTCACTGCACGTCTATGTTCATTATTTACAATTAAATCAAACATTACAGACACTTTGGTCTGGCTTAAATAACCTATTTACATGATTGCACAATATGAACGCCTGATAGAACTGTATCGCCGAAGGAATTCAAAAGCGGAGGTATATGATTCAAAAGGAAGCACGCAATCTTCGAAAAATCGCAAATGAAAGATAAATCTACAGAGGTTTGAGGGGGGAGAAGACACTTGATACTATAGGAAACACTGTTGATTCGTGCTAACATTTCAGGTGTTGACAGTCCTTAGTGCAAAAACACTGAAGTATATTGACCATTTATCAGCACCGTGGTCTAACCACGTGCCACCCAGAGGTTTATAGTGTGTTTCTCACAAATGGTTGATAACTGGCGTAGTGAAAATCCGTTTGGTTTTTGTCTTGTTGATTCATGTTATTACTTCTTACGTTGACAACTTAGCGCATAAATGTTAACTACCGTTACGGCTCATGAGCGCGTAAATAGTTAACGGAACGACAGTTAATGACACACGACGGATAACGGTATTAAACGATGGATAACGGAGTGTCAGCTAGTTTTCCTCATTTTGGCCAACCCTACCACTCGAGACTAGCGCATGAACACCGGGAAAAAACTGGCCTTCAGACAGTTTTATGCTGCTCAGTTTAAAGACAACACATGGGCGGGTTTGTGGCCAGCAAAAAACGCAAGGTAAAAAAGAATGGACCGGACAAATGTCCAACCAGTGCAGTGTAAGCGTTTAGTTAGAATTGTAAGAAACGTTGGCATGGAGGTTGAGGACGCTCGTGGAGACCAGAAGAGCACATGTCCGGTGCAAATGTGATAGTCATTTACAAATGTACTTTGATAGTCCTCTTGCCACACGCTGTTTTGGGGAAACTGGCGTCTTCCCGGAAAAAAACTGACGGAGGGCGGACATTATACGCGTTTTATTTATAGCCAGTTGGTTTTGTTCTACTTTAATCTCCTCAGTTTCAGTATTACTCATTTACCCGTAGTTCCTTCACAGTTTCCTGTCTGACGACCTTGTCAATGTTGATTTTTCGTGGCTTTTTCCAGATTTTCTGTTGTGCAATTTACGTATTGTGTACCGCTACAGAAGGGATTTAATTGTATTCAGGAAGCCCAGAATGAAAATGCATTCAACTAATATGGAAGTGAATGCTGCTGACTTTTGCACTGTGAGCGTTATTGCTTAATTATCTTAAATGTACATGTGGTGCCTTGTTTTTATTGTAGCACTGACCGTCTTTCCGTTAGTTTCGACGCGTCCAGAGGTTACGTGGACAGATATTTTATGGCAGTGTGTCGTCCTTGACGTAGTAGTGACCAAATCAACCAAATATTAAAAATGACCGAAGTATGGTAACACCTAAGAAGAGCTGTGATGGTAACGGGGAAGGCTGGTTTTCGGTTAACCATTATCAGGCCAATTACCTAACGTTTGTATGGAACAGATTTGCCGGGCCGAAACGGACAAAGACAATTAGTAAGTTCGAGTGAGCTCAAACACGTAAAAGGCACATGCGGAGGCGACGTTTTGATACTATTGCGTCACAATTAACACGCAACTGGAATTATGACGCTTTGTCCGTGGCAGATGTCCCTGTAAGGCAGAAAAGAAATCTCATAACTGCTTGACTAATAAAACCATGGGAACATGTGCGCGGGATATGGCCTCCGCACATTGTTCTCACAAAGTGGCCAGCCACAACTTTCTGCAGAGAAGGCTATACAACGTCGCAATAAACAGGATAAGACGACCCCCGCGGAGAAGAAGACGGTATGTTTCACTGCTATTTATATTGGATATGCATGACGAAACAGTCACTAGGAGGCTTAACATTGCTAGCAACCGAATACTCTGTGCTGCCAAATTACTTGTCTGTTGCAACACTGTTCGAGGCTTGCGCTTACAGTTAAGGAATGGAGTGCCCGTTTCCGTGGCTCCTCTTTGTGTATACTCGTTTACTTTTCTCTGTGGAACTGGTTACGTGGGTCGCACGACCAGGCACTTATCTGAACGTATACGTAAGTATCATCTAACCTGGACCACTGGCGAAGTCACCAAGACAATTACCAGCGCAATTGCTGCACACCTCGTTGATACACATAACGCCGTCAACCTGGCCTCCTCTTTTCGTCTGATTTACCAAGTCACCGGCGATCACTCAAAAGTTGTCAGGTACTGAATTTAAACTATGTCAGGACCGATCACAATTCAACTGTATTATCCACCTTCGTGTGCACAGAAGCCTTCCGTTCAGGTACTGAAGTTGCCATGACCAACCACCCACACCACGACCGATCAGAGCGCCATGGTTTCACTTGCGTGTTGATTGTGACGTAATATTATTGAAACGTTACCTTTGCATGTGCCTTTCACGTGTCTGAGCTCACTCGAACTTACTTGTTTTTGTCTTCACTCTGGCAACTCCGTTTCACACAAATGTTATGTAACTGTCTGAATGATGAATAACCGAAAACCAGCTTGTTCGCTGCACCATTTTTCTGGGGGCTACAATTTGTCACACGCCTACTCGGATCCGGCTGCATGCCGACTCCTGCTAGAATCGGCCGTGCTCCTGGCCAGAACCAGCGCATTTTGTGGGAAGGAACATTCACAGCTAACAGAGGTAGAGGACGGTCGTCACAACAACATGGTTAGCGAATACAGAGGGGAAAGAAATGGCTGCTTCCGTAGTTGTAAGAAAGCTTGTTGAAATGGTACGGACCTGCTCGATCGATGTGTGAACAGCGAATGGCTCGAAGCCGAATGTTAATGGCATGGCAGAGTACAATCTTCCGTTTGGCAATCGTGAGATCAAACAGCCCTTCATCAATCCCCTCGACACACGCCAGCCAAGTAAAAGTATCCAGTCTCCCGAAAGGAATGTTCGGTGACAATATGGGCCCTGTAGAAACAGAGACTGCGTTTGCTAGACCTTGTGAATATCGATGAAAAATCTTTGGAGTGGATCGAGTCGGCAAGGGAGATGAGAGCTTTCGGAGCATGTTATTCAAACTTCCGACCGGACGGTGACGAGACGTTAATTTCCCAACTGTTGGACAGGACACGCACACGGGTACCACTGTGAGAGTTGGGAGACATCTGATGGAATGCCGCCGCCTGGTCGATACGGATATCACCAGACTCGCCGTGTGTCAAAGCAGAGCGGCTATGTTATCACTAATTGAGTCGATCGTTGTTTTCTGCGAGATACTTCGAAAAATTCGCTGTTCGAAATTATTTGTGAGCGAATGTCACACCGGCCGATTACCTGAAAGTTGGCCAGATGGTGAGAGTAAGTGTGCCAACAAACTCCTAGAAGTTGGCTAGCAACTCACGAGGGCACCAAAGCGAATTCAACGAGAAGTGTTTATTTCACTGTGCCGGGGAGAGGTTTGGAGGTCAAGCGAGGGGATCTGAGGATTCTGGAGGCTGCAAGACCCTGATAAATGAACTTCCTAGCCAAGTGGGTTTAATCCCATGTGACTCACCAATTATGACGATTAATGTAACACATCATCTACGTGAACAGTGTGCTGTCTAAATCGGAGAAGAGCACGCCAGGTGCGTGAGTACCACCAAAACCGTCAAACCGATCATTGAGAAGGCGCAGTGAGAATGAACGAAATTTCTTGCACTCAGAACATTCATTCAGTGCAGAACAATGTGACGAGAATGATTAGTAAAATTATACCGCTCGTCAGCAGTTGGGCAGACGTAAGTAGTGAGGCACTGAAGAAACTTGGTGAGAAATACGATGGGGTACACTAAGGTGCAATCTGGTAATTTTTTGCGCGAAGCCTCTACTGGCAACCGTGATACCAATGAGCGTCGCTGCGTGCAAAAATGAGTATGTGCCTGTTGTCTTTTTAAAGAGTATACCACCTGTTTTGGATAGACAGTTTGTATCACCCGATCTTGGTTGAAAATTAGCCAAAATGGCTGACGGAGAAGGCCGTAAGTCCGTTCTCTACCAGATGTGTCAAACGAATTACATTGTTGTCTGCGACAATGTCAGACCACTTAGTTCCGCGGATAGGACTCATATGTTGCAAGCAAAAGAGGCTTGATTGCCGTACATTTCACTGATATAAGGTTTGTTCTTGCTATTGCACAACGGTGTGGACAGCAGTGGTTTCGCTTGTGCATACGCATGAAAAATCTTCACACAGACAACCAGGCAAAGCTAACTTACTTCACCGCTTGGAAAGCCATCACCAGGTGCATTTCCTTCAGTTTTCCATGTATAACCGGCTCCTATAAGACTCTAGCGTGCGCCGCGAAGTGATCTGGAAGGTCCGTCTAAAGATTAACTCCTTTGTTAAACTGATTTTTGAATTTTGTGTATTTACAACTGGCATGCCATGTTACCGGATAGCAACTGGTGCGTCACTTGAGACGCACGCCTTACGCTGTACGGCTCCCATCCTCACTTCGCACTTTCGTAACAAACCAATCATCTCGTCACGCCATGAATTCATACTTTATTGCAACCTAGGTTTGTGGTTGTAGATCGATATGCAAAAAGCTGAGCATGCTAAAAAATGTTTGGGAAACAATACATAGCCTGTTTGTCTCATATGATTACATGGAAACCTCGCATTACAATTCGTGTTTCTTCCCCCCTCCCCGATAGATCACCTGGCAACCATTTTGTGTCGTTGTACATCCTTCTCACTCTATATACTGGCCGTATGGGGTAACTCGACGTCTAAGGTCGGTAGTAATCATGCGCTAGGAAAGACTGATAATCAATCCTCAATCGCATTGTATGATGAAAGCTGTTTGCAATTGTTATATATTTCACCAATATATATTTTACCCATGTTACCGATGTTATATAGAGGATTTCGCCAGAAAACCACATATTCCATTGTTCTTCATAGTTCACATGGTCAATTTGCGTTCTCCCGTTTATCGAGTAATTCCGCTTTTCGTTCTTGATTCTACAAATATAAATCACGCGTGAGGACATCCGGACACTCAAAACCTCGTAATGTTTGAACATTTTGTGAGACTTGCAAAATTTTTTCGATTTTGAACAAATAACAAGGCCCATTTCGGAGGTCCGTCCGTTCCACTGCCAAATTATGTGCTACCCCCGTCCTGAAAAAATTCTCTACATACTCTTCCGGGACTATCTACGTGCAATAATGAAGAGATTCTTCAACAGTTCACTTCCTCCATCCTCAAATCACCTCTTCCCGGCATGACCTTGTCCATTAGACCAACGATCACCTTGGAAAGTGCAAACTGACGTAACTGTAACGCGCAACCGAAACCAGCGAGCGCGCGAATCGACTTTGAGTTGTGTGACGGGGCGTGCTGCTGTGTTGTCGGTACCGTCTTAGTTTTCGTTTGTGTAAGCCGTGTGCATGGCTTACTGGGCCTTCGGCTAATGTTTGTTCGTATTGTTTCTCTTTTCAGAACTGTTGTTCGAACCCCTAATTCGGAAGAGCGTTGTCCCCTGGTGCGTCCACGTTGCCCGAAGGTTGGTCCGCGAAGTCACGGGCATCCAGAGTAGAGTCGGCTGGCCTGCATGTTACATAACTACCCCCACTGTTGTTTCAGCAAGTTTCAGCGATTTATACACGGGTTCGAGGCTCGGGGCCCAATCTGCCCGGATCCAGTCAGTTTGTTCGTTTCGATGTCCGGCGGTTTTCTGTTGACCTGAAAGGCAGTCATTGAAAACGGGGTGTAGCACTGCTGTCGGGGATAACAGAAAGTAGCAATAACAGAGTAAAATAATAATCTAGCAAAGCAGGATAAATTATTAATTTAACGGTTTATTAAGTAGATGAGAATCCAATAACACTTTAAGACGGTCTTTAGAAGAGCAGCTAACAATCTCTGGTGGTAGGTCGTTCCAGTAGTTGATAACCCTATAAGAGAAGAACTGTTGTCTTAGGAAGGTCCGAGGTCGAAGCTTATAGAGCTTCTTGTCGTGATCTCTCCGACTGTTATCACTTACTAGAGTGAAGAATTGTTGCACGAGTCGTGTGCTAAAGAGAAAGTGTGAAAGCATTAAGTCGCCGCGGAGTGTACGAAACTCAAGTGTTGAATTCCAGAGATCTTGAGAACTATCGTTTCAGAACTGTGTAACTCCGATTTTCCTTCTTAAACAAGAAAAAGTCTGTCTTATTATGTTCGCTTTGTTGTTATATTCACGTAATTGATTTAGTTTAAAAATAACATCTGTGGTTTTCACTTGTGCAAGTGGCTTTTCAGTGTGTACATTGGACGCGCTCTCTTGAACGTGTTTCCCACATATGCTTTGAGAAATATAACAGTATTGTTATTACTCTTAGTATGCTCTGTTTTGACCCATCTCATCGTAGTCTAGTGATTAATGACTTGTCGTCATGCCCGATCATGATAACTGGAAAGGCTGTTCAATGTGATATACCTTCGGTCATGCCAGTGAATCGGAGTGTTTTGTTAAGGCGAATGGTCCCAGAGCTGTTTGTTCAGATACCAAGTTAATAGAGAAGTGTAAAGCTTGTAAGCCCAATTTTCTGAGTAGGCACTGCCGATTACTGGTTGCCAGTTTTCATGCTGTTCTTATGACTTAATGCAGCCAAGTATCACTTGTGATTCATTGTGTG
This sequence comes from Paragonimus westermani, assembly GCA_008508345.1. Classification (NCBI taxonomy): domain Eukaryota; kingdom Metazoa; phylum Platyhelminthes; class Trematoda; order Plagiorchiida; family Troglotrematidae; genus Paragonimus; species Paragonimus westermani. The sequence goes on along the minus strand of QNGE01004782.1, from coordinate 11,212 downwards.
GACAAGGTAGCATTTGCTGTCCATACAATACCGACTCCGCAGGCCGGCAGGCCAACTATGAATAAACGCCAGCATCAAGCTTGCCCGGCAAGAATTTACTTCATGAATACCATGAGCAAAAATGTAGGGAGTTCTTGTTAAATGTGACGCGGCTTGGAGCAAATAGCGATCAGAATTGAAGATTAGAGAAAGAAGTATATCTCATATCATTAGAATACTCGTTACGTGGTGCTCCGAAGATTAACCAGTCAGTGCACGCTGAGTGCACGTGCGCAAACCAGGCGATTTCCCAGCTGACATCTTTGGAAGGCAATATTCAAGTATTATTTGACTGGGAATTTTTTGAACAAGGTACTTCGAATAGGAAACCTTGGTTACCTAAGAGTCCCGAAGCTTCAACTAAGGCGGAGGCTGCATCACTATTTTCCTATGGACAGTACAAACTACTACGTTGCTGCCAGAGTCCAGACTCGCTAGTCCCGCGGCCTAAGAACGACGCCTGTAATAGTTTAAACGAAGGTTATTTAGAGATATCAACTCGAAGGTGTACTCCCGTCATACTCAGTCGTCTTGAAGTGTTAAAAGGAGTGATATTTTTCGCATCAACCGATATCATATGCCGCGCCGCTCAAGCGGGGTGAGCTGGACTGTTCGAAAATACCGTCTGACTGCACAACTGTGAAGCAACACAAGTCTGCTGATAACTCGCTGCTGCCAAGGTCTCTGTTGACCGACAGTCTAGTCAAAGTGTCCGTCGACGTCCGTTAGCGTGCATCTGCCATCACAGAAAATACCGAAGAAGCTTTGTTGCAAGTCCGGGTGTAGACAGGTGTATACTTTGCTTCGGGTCTCTCCTAGAAACCAACGGCTACTTCAGAAGTTCCGGTTGTCATGAATAAGGGAAAACTAGCTACATCTAGAAAGTTATCGAGACCACCGAAAAAGTTTGCATTTAGGGAAGTAGAGCAAATTGAGCAGCGGTGTTCATTTGGAGTCCTCTCTCACAAACGACCTTCTGTGAGAAAAGGATTGCTCACTGCGGAAGCGTGCATTTATCACTACTACGTGAATACTCGGGTCCACCATCTGAGAAATTCAGCGAAATCCAGTGAATCCATGGACCTGCGTGGGTTCAACCTATCTCGATAACTGTAGCTCAAGTGGTCACCCTTTACAGCTGTACGAAAAACCGCATCACATGCGGGATGTAACCATAGGAAAGGGACGAGAATCTACTCGGTGTTGTCGCAAACAAAGCCAGTTGTTACGTAACGGAGGGCTGTGGAATGAGTGATTGTTTTCACGGCAGTCAACGTTGATATAGGCAGGCCACAGGTGGTACAGAAGAGACATTTTCAGCTAATTGCCTGCTGACCGAGCAGTACGGGTGAAAATATGGTGTCAGGAAGAATTTGCAGCTGAGGGTGGTAATGATTTTCTTGAAGCACAGAATTTAACCTCCATGCAGTCAACACAACGGTCACAATTCAGTCAGCGAGGTGAAGAAAAATGGCTTGCATTTTCGAGGAATACACCGCGTACGTCACCCTGCTTCTGACTTCACTGGGGGATGATCGCAGTGCTCAGGGTACCTGCGACAAACACCGAATCACTACAAATTTGAAGATGCAGGTGATTGCATCAACCGCCGTTTGAAACGAGTTTGGACCGCGTAATAGTAGACACTTCTGACAAGTGTCCTGTTATTAGTTATTTATGGGACCGCCCATGGTTGGGGACAAAACCCTCCGTGTCGACAAAAGCACCATACGGCACATCCAGTATAACTTCTTTTCACTCTGGTCACACGCGCCGTCGGGGACACTCCAGGCTGCACTTGCTGGATTATTGAGAGGATCTGTTGCATTTGTTTATCAGTTTGAATTATCCATACACAACAGGAAAAAGGATGTGTGTGGCTAAAACTCTTGGTATTGTTTCAAGACGTCGTCGGGAGCTATATGTCCATGAAGTGTTCAGAGTGCACTTTTTGAAGTAAAGCAGTTGGGGGGTTATTAACGTCAAGGGGTGGGCTTCAGCGTAGTATACGGGATCCAAACTTATACCAACCCCTAGCTACAGTGTGCAGGCCTGTGAATTAAGGATATCTGCGTTTGTTAAATCTGCTTTGCGTTTTACTTTAGAGGCCAGCTGGGTACAACTAGAACTTGACACCCCGAGGTCAAATCAAATAGATAACGACCGCAAACAGCTCGGCAATGTTTCTATAATAGAAAATGCATGGATATCAGTAAATGCACATTAGTAGATATATGAATAAATATGAATTATCGCATACGTTCGAAATGGTACGTCCCGAGAGAGTTTTCGACCGTCATTGGTCGAGCGCAAAGAGAAACTGTCCAAATTCAAGATGGCGTCCAAGCGACCTTCATGTGGCCACAATTATGTCATCAAACATACTACTCACAAAGAGGGAGAAGTAGACGGAGAGTAGAATGAAAGTCCAAACGGATGTTACACTCACCCTGGTTTCGAGCCTGTGGACCACAGGAGTTGTAACCACATAAGTGCATGGGGAACCTTCCAGTCATGATTTTTCTATGGATCAGAAAGTACGAGGTCGCTTTCGAGTTTACACAGCTGCCTCACTTCTCTCCGAAATAGTCCGCTAGACGTCCTCACAATGACGTCTCTCACCAGANCGCATACGTTCGAAATGGTACGTCCCGAGAGAGTTTTCGACCGTCATTGGTCGAGCGCAAAGAGAAACTGTCCAAATTCAAGATGGCGTCCAAGCGACCTTCATGTGGCCACAATTATGTCATCAAACATACTACTCACAAAGAGGGAGAAGTAGACGGAGAGTAGAATGAAAGTCCAAACGGATGTTACACTCACCCTGGTTTCGAGCCTGTGGACCACAGGAGTTGTAACCACATAAGTGCATGGGGAACCTTCCAGTCATGATTTTTCTATGGATCAGAAAGTACGAGGTCGCTTTCGAGTTTACACAGCTGCCTCACTTCTCTCCGAAATAGTCCGCTAGACGTCCTCACAATGACGTCTCTCACCAGACCATCTTGACCTTCATGCACCTCTTCGATAATGCCTTTCTACCAATGACCTCTTGGGGCGCCAATTTCTAGCAGTAACACGAGATCTCCCTGTTTAATTTGGGTTTAATGAGTTACCATCGTTGCAATTTGCTCCAAAACACGTCGGTTAGATATTGCGCCACTTGCCATCGTCTGTTGAACTGATTTTTGTTGACCGCAGCGGCTAAGGGTATTGAGAGATTGCCTTGAAGCAGTAGTAAGTTACTCGATGTTAGAACATACTGGTCATCGGGGACCGTCTGTTTGTTTGACCAGAGGTCGGTCGTTGGGAATCCTTTCGATCTCGAGCATTCTAGTGTGTAAGACTTCGTCAAATACGGTTTGCCCTTGTAATGTCACTAAGAGGAACCGTTTTGTTGTTCGGATGATCCTTCTCCACACTCCACCTCGGCGAGTCGCCTTTGGTGGGTTGAAAATCCAGTCACAACCGCGAGCTGTAAGAGCTTTGGATATCTTTTCTTCATTCCACGTCAACAGTAGTTTCTCGACATCTTCGGAATCACCGGTAAAATTCGTTCCGCCTTTACCGTATATTCTTCGCGGGTAGCCTCGTCTGGCAAAAAAGATTAAAGGCACATGGGAATGAATCAGTATCCAACGAGTGTGCCACCTCAATGTGCACGGCCCTCGTGCTGAAACAAGTGAAGAGGCAGTCGGTGTTTTACCGTTCCGCGTCTTCGTTTAACACAAATGGGTCCAAAATGATCAACCCCGGTGGTGTGAATGGGCATACCTCTATCTCAGTCCGATCGGCAGGAAGTGGAGCCATGACTTGTTGACATGGTTAAGAGAGCCATCGGCGGCACTGATAAGAGTCATATAGAACACTCCTGTTCGTCCTGTTGGCTGTTGTTATTCAGTATCGTTGTCGTATAGCCGACAGAATATAACTTAATCCCATATGGCGATTGATGTCGTGGTGGTATCGAATCAACAAACGGGTCACAAAGTGTTTCGCAGGCAGAATGATTGGGTGCTTCGCATCATAAGGTGAACAATATTGCTGCAGTCGCCCACCTAAACGTAAAACACCATTGAGTAAAAATGGATTAAGCCTTTGAAGTGGGCTGCGACTATTCCGAAAATTTCTTGATGGATTCGGAATGTATCTTTATCGTCTCTTCAGTGCACCAGTGGGTCTGAAGTTCCCTCAATTCTGAATGAAATACTTGTTGCTGCACTGATCTACATATCTCATTTGTTGCTTCGTTAAGTTTTGAGGCTGTCAGTCTTCCTGTTCGGACCGTTTGTCTTCCTTTAGATACAAACTGCTTACATCGATTAAGCCATGCGACTGTTCGTAGTAGCTTGTCCCAGGATGTTATGTTCTCAAACTTTCTCATAAAGAGATGTGAATGGTCTGAAATTTGGATAGTAGCGGCATTGCAATCTTGTTCAACGTCCTTTATCATACCTGTATCGGCTTCCGCAAGATGTGGCCATTCGTCTTCCTTACTGCGTAGGAATTCATGGACGTATAATCATCCGTCCAACTTCTGAGATTCGTCGGCATAGATGCCGCGCGATATAAGGTCGGCTGAATTACGTTTTGTGAAAACATAACTCCACTGCTCTGGTTGAGATGCTTTGTGGATGGTGGCTAACCGATTAGCAGAGAAGATCGAAAATCGCTTGGACAAATTTTGCACGCTGTGCAAGACGATAACTCAATTGAAAATTACACTTCGCGTTCTGTCTGCCTGGTCAGTATAACAGCAACGACGGCTGACACTAAGTCTAACCGGGGCATAATTGTCGAGCGAATGGGAGCCCCTTCGAGCTTCCGGGATTGCCAGGGAGCAGTGTTTGGAATGGCGATCATTGGATATTATGTGTTGATGTTGTCAAGGTTTATTGCCCTATTTTGAGATTGCTGAGGTTTGCTCGATGGCAAAAGATGGCCCTACGCTTTGCTCTCCTCCCCAAATGAGATACATCACTCATCCTTGTTCTTACACCTTCTAATTTGACCGTTTCCCTTACCCCTAATTAGTCCGAGCCCTGTAAACTTCCAAATACCGAAACTAGACATTTTTCCTTCCATATTTTTCCTCGAGTAAATTATGATTCCCGTCGTTTCTCGATGTATGAACAGTCGTTTTGCTCTGACCGGACCAATGACCATTTGTTTGAGTGAGCTCAACCCGTTATATCGTCCACCATTGTTGATCGGTGCCTGGTTGCTAATTTGTTGTGCGGGCACTTTCTTTGATTTCTG
>QNGE01004781.1:5151-55196 GCA_008508345.1 Paragonimus westermani | reverse complement strand
CCCGGCTACATTCCTGCAGATCATGGCAATGAACCTGAAGAAACAGTGTAGTCATCTTTATTTATGTTTGTTCAAAATGAACTGAAACCAACTGGAAACGTCAAGCACTTGAACGAAATTAAGTAATCTCTTACGTCTGCGTCATACGTACAAATTTGCGTCTATGTAGGCAATTCGTCAGAATATACAACTGAACAGACTGTTTACTCGCTGTCAAGTTTCACCGGAGATTTCCAGCAACAGAAATGTCTTTTACACGTTATAAGTGACAAACTGGTATACTTAGCCCGAAATGCTAACACACCAGAGGCAGGATCTCATAGAAAACTTTTAAAACGAATCGCATCTAACGATCCGGTAAGCACTTAGTGTAGAGTGGTAGCTTCTAATTCATATTCACAGTATGTCTACACAGCGCTCAACCTCGATGAATTGTTTCGTCCCTGATCAAACTCATTTGTATGATGTGTAAATTGTGTGATATCTCTCTTCATATGTTTGCACTATGTCTGTTTGCTATGGAAACCCTTCTGTCAGTAATTCAGCTTTGGCTTTTCTTACCTCATCTTAAATCTCACTGCAAACATCGGTGATACAAGAGGTTTCTTCCAGAGTCACTGTGACAACTTCCGGTCAGTTCCAACTCATCCAATAAACCGAACAAACAGACAGACACAATTAAGTTTGAAACAATGCTCATCTTCTTATAATCTTGAATGCTGGTATACAGATGGTGAGTCTGAAAGATAATAATGAACCTGGTTATCGACTTTGTTACTAGTAACCTAAATAGTCATATCCAAAAGTCAGCAACTCCAGCTTCATCTGAGGACACTGAACGCGCAACGCCTGAGCACTCGCCTAACCGGGCAAATCAGAGCGTTTACCCAGTCTCCTCAACCACGCGGTGAGTGTCAATCACCGGTTAGCATGCATGTGTCCTGTTATGAAAATGGTACATTCAGCTCTACTGAGGCCATGTTGAACTTAGCTCTCATGACAACGCAACAATACCAACAACGGCAATAATAAGCGTGGCCTCTGGCCAACTTGTCCAGATGTCCACGAGCGTGTATAGATAAGTCATTTATCCTTCAACAGACCTCCACCACAGCCACAACTGCTAACCTGAATCACACCTGACCGCACACGACATTCCGTACTATGCCTAATTTGGGGGAATTCCGGATGCCGGCTTCTACCATACACCAGGTACCGTGTGTGCGTGTTTTTGAGTGGATTCAGCGGTCTCCGGGTTTTCACCTATCCATCGTCTGACTTTGCGGTGAACAGGTAAGCACATTTCGGGGCTAGTCACACGCATGGCTGCGGGGCGGGTGAATGTACATGCTACCCTGCAGCGGAATTTTAACTACGCCCCTTGTCTGTTTTCCTGTGTATCAGTGCGTATATTTGTGAACGGGTGTGGTGATACACTCGTGGGTGGATTATTATCATCCGGACAGACTAGTGTGAAACCAACCGCAATACCGGTAGTGTGGAATGCCAGTGATGGATGCTTAATCTATGTTCATGGTCATGTGTATGCACACATACCATCCTGTGCAAACTTATCCATTACTCAATGTCGTCTGGACACTTCCAAATGAGAGTATACATAGGGCTTACATACGGTTCTAGAATAGCGCTGTAATATTTTGTAAGGATTGGTGATGTAAATGATGGAAAGCGATATCTCCGTGACATGAAAACGGACTAATTATCAGTTAGTTAGGTAGGAGGTAACTGGTTTCACGGACTTAGGATGTGGGTATAAGTGAGACACATATTGCACACTAAGATGCGTAAAACCCCCGACGGAATTCTACTACGACAGGTGAACCTTCATCCCACGTATCGTACACTGACGTCACCTGTCGTTTAAACGATGAACTAAGCTGTTTTTAAGCAACTTTTCACTGACGACGATCAAATAACTTTCGGGCCACAGAACGTACGTTTATACATGGCACTTTGATCAAACTGTTAGCTGCAGACTTGCAGCTGTGATATTCGGAACCAGTGTGTTGGTGATTAAAATCATCAACGACTCATCGTCCCAGTACGCATGATGTCTACGTCGGAATCATTAATGCGAAAGAAGTAGGTTTTCATCAAAAATCATGAAAATAAGCAGTGTATACAAACGGCAGGCAGACTTTGTGCGGAGCATGATGTGATCGAACCTGACTGATTGAAACCAGTCAGAATTTAGTTGAGTGCAACTTCGGTACCAAGTACACGCTGATTGCAGTTTTCAGGTAAAATCGATTAGTTACTTTTAATCCTCTCGAAAGGTGAGCATTTTGCTGTCGAATCCATCGTAATCTTAATAATAGCAGTTGTTAAAAAATTTCATTGGGAGTAGGCAAATGAAAGCGGAACCAAACGGTTTTGAATTTAGCTACCTAGAATCACATCAACGAAATAATTCACATGTTATGCATTCAGTGGTTTGATGATCTCTGGAGAAACGGGTAGAGGCTTTAGTGACATTCTGGTTGTGTAAGGTAACACAGAAGAATACTCCGCATTATTCTGGACATACAATTGTCTGTGTTTGGATCTTGTCCTAGGATTGAAAAGATTGAAGAAGGTTTGTTGTCAAACTCCCGATATGTTTCCAAATCAGATTACTGGATGGAATTGGTAAAACATTTGCACGCATTCTATTGTTGCGTCTGATCAAAAGTGGAATGAACCACTACAAAGTTTTGAGATCACCCACTGAAACTCCAACAGGTAGTGGAGAACTGTGTGCAGAGACATATAGATCCCGAGTTGTTGCGAAAATCGTGGAGAGTACCACAGAAGAAACACAAAAGATGTGACCCAAGTTCAAGCACATTTTCAGAGTTTTGAACTACTGTAAGTATTGCATCACCATGAGTGGACAAGGTAATGGCGGACCAACGTAGTTTCAGTGTCCCGGTACTAAAGTTAACAACTCACTTAAACTTTCGTTAATTTGTTATGATCACATCCCGAAATACAGTGTAGTTAATTTTGACAAACAGTTATTCCTAGTCTAATCCACTCTTCGTTCCCACAAATTCTCTTAGTAGGATAAAACGTAGGCAATGTCTTTGACGTTGATGGTTGATGTTCCACTTGCTGAAAGGACAACGGATCCAATAAAATTTGGTTTTGTCAATCAAGAGGTAACGAATATCGGGCGGGACAAAATTAGCTTTTCATGGCATACCACACATATTGGTAGATCATAACTACCCAAATAGTGTCTCAAAACGACTTGAAGGTCACGTGTATAAAATACCAAGTTAAGGGATAAAGAGATATAGAACCAGGAAGCTTGACACCAATGTGAAGAAGACTACAAACGGTGATCGACCGACCGGGGACTATGCACACTGTGTACAACATCCAAGAAAGACACTGGATAAACCGTATATAGCCAATAGGTCCACACGACCTACAGGCAAAAGCAAATGATGGAGAAGGTTTGTGGTATAATCAAGCCATACTAAATTCGGAGGGCAGCGTAAACTCAAACTTTTTAGAGATGGAAAGTTTACCTAAAGTGGCATACATTACGTACACACACACACACTGCTGGCTCCTGGGTCGCATGAGATAGATACCCCGTCGATGTTCACGGACGAGAATTTGTGAGCAAATGTCGAAATAACTGCTCAGTAATTTATCGACAAATTGCATAGCGGCCGGGACCAACAGAGCTTACATAAAGTTATACTTGTTAGTAGTGGTGGATGCTTGAACAATATATGTGATAAGTTTAACAGCAAAGTATGTACTGGTATCAGTAGTCTATAGAATTGTTGTTAAAAAATGCCGGTCAACTTCTTAAGGACAGCAAAATAACAAACAAGGCTTATCTCTCGTGTTCGGTTAGCAGGCTAATTATAGCAGGTTGATTGTACAAACAGGCTGCTGTGTGAGTAAGAGGATTAAGCAAATTAAAAACTGAGAACAACGAGGTTGCCAACATTTGTGCTATATTTGTTCCTAATTTTTATTTCGATCGAATGGAGACCAGCAGAGATTGGATAATTGACGAATGTATTCTGAGTGCACAAGTCGGGATTGTGCAATCAGATGTTAATGGTTCTATTTAACTTCTTTTATACATTAATGTTTGTTTTGTACTAACGTTTGTACACGTCAATCATTTAAATTCCACCAGTTTCTTTTCAATGTGCTCACAACAGACATACTCGCGGAAAACTACTTCATTTGTCAAGTCATCTCACAAGGTTACTGGATTCCGTATCGGATGTATACTACATTAACCTCGATGTATTATACACCATACTTCGGTAGATCACAATTTACCTTCCCATTGTTGATTTGGTCCTCCATTTGAGTACTGCCAAATAATTGTGTTTAGTGAGTTCTTTAATCCAAATCTATACAGTTAGTAAATGTTGACTGGAAGGATTCAACTTTTGTTTATGAATGTACTGAATGCCCTTTTCGATTGAATGTGTGTTGATTTCCAAGTACGAAAACTGACCACTGTACGCATCACATTGTAATTTATAAGCGAAAAAACAGTCATATGACTAGCGAATCCTCAAAAGAGTTTGCGTTGGGTCTACTGCTTAGATATGAATGGGATGGAGTGGAAAGTCTTCCTGGACACGTAACCTGAACTCAATTGTGAGTGACGTTCAGTAGGCACGACCCGATTCTCCTTTGATCCATTTGTAACTGGTCTCCTTAAGTGAGTTGCGCAGAACAATGGAAGGAAGTAAACCATGTAACGTTCATCATAGTGATACACCGCATATTAAGTTATTATATATGTATATCTTACTAAGTTGAGAAGATAGCTGTTTAATGGCGTGAGCTAAGTGAGCGTGGCTGAAAATTTGCACATGATTATTCGGTCGTACCACACGTAAATTCAGTGGCATAGTTGTTAGCACGGTTGCCTCGAGAATGTGGGTTAGAGTTGACACCTCGGTAGTATCAATGATGTGCTTTTCAGTTCACTAGTCGATCGTTTAGAAGTCAACGAATGAGATAACATATTTCAAACGTTGTGAAAAATATAAACATCCGATTGTTCCGTCCCCACCTATGCGTTCAGAGGACGATGATGCAGATGATCTATTTCCGTTGGTATCCACTCACTCATATCAACAATTTGGAACAGCTACTACATACCTGTTAACACACTGGCTTTCCGCCGCCAATCTGCTGTTCCATCGTCTTGTTCATTATAGCATCTGTTTCCCAATTTACTGCTTGATGATCAAACAGAGTCAAGAAATCAGTATACGTGATCAAAATGTTAACCTTAACGTCGTCTGAATAATGAGCTGTTGACCAACGCATTCGGTTCAGAAGCTTTTGATCAGAGTTTTGATTTCCAGTTCTGACAAGATATTTATTGTTAAGAGGTTCTAACAGAGTAGAACTGCTTCTGTTCAAACGGGGTCAGGCTGAACAGTTCAAACGATCAGCGTATAACCCACATTCAATTTGAAAAATGATGGAGATTGTTAAAATATTGCACTCTGTCTACTTCTACAGCTTTCTTGTCTTCATATGAACCGGGGTCACAGTCAATGTGTGTACAGGTCAAGTCAGTGATGTAACACATGCGCTCGGTTGAGTGCGTTTCCCATTTTTTACGGAGTTGCGTCTTCAGTGAACGGAAGAGAATTAAACAAGTGTACTGTAGTCATAAAATGACAGTACTACTCAGGAAACTAGTGGAAGATTTCAAGAAAATGATCACAGTTGGTAGAGATTGTGAACAAAAGTCTAGTTGCTCAATTTTGTGCTAATTCAAGAACAATGATGATAAGTTTGTTTGGAAGTCGAACTAACTGAGGAATAATATGGGGAGTAGAAAGACTGGATGTTTGCAAACAAATGTTTGTACCCTGATCTAGTGGTACACACAGAAATACACGCAGAAAGTGGCGTCGGTTTTTTGTTATGAGATTTCGGCCCAAAAGTTTCGTATGTCATGAGACAATGAGAATAACAGGAAAAACGACCTGTTTGTAAGGAATACTACTGAAACGGGGTAGGTATTTCACGGATCTGACAAAGAGTACAAAATTCTTCGACAACAAATCAAAGAACACAACTGGTGAGGAAGCACCCAAACCATAGAAAATCAGCTAACCAAGTAGTGAGGGATGGGATAAAAATTTATGCACCGGACGTAAAACGAAAGCGTTCGAACTTTGGTACAGAAGCCAGTAAAACCAAGTCACCATGTCATGTTGTTAATCATCAGATAGTTAACAGAAATCAGTCTAAGCAAAGATTCGTTGGTTAAGTGAAATGATGAAAATGCACTAGAAAGTATCATTCGCTTCCGTTACAAAAGCACACAAGATCTCAACGTAACTGGCTGTGTTAAGAGAAAAACTGATGAGCTCTGACCAAATTTCCGACACGCATAAACCGTCCAGTTGGAAGAGAAAAGCAAATCTAGCTTGGCGGTTTTGGGCCAACACCAGTTTATTTGCATATTTGCTTACAATTATGTGATTAAATAGTGGCAGGGATGCAATATACAGTGAAACTGAGAAATGGGCAAGAATTGTTCCCCATAGAACACCGGAGCCAGTGATGAGTAGCGGTGGGGTTTAAGTACTGGATTGGGTGAATTGCTTTCTATCTGTAAAGTGATAGCGTAGAAGTTCGAAAACTGAAGTTCGAATAACAGATGCTTCTCTGAACTTGAGTAGCCTCTCAACGCTGCCGGAAGCATGACTGTATTCTAAGCTACATATGCAGGCGGTTCTTGATCCTCCATCAGGCAATGACAGAATGGAATGAACTAAACAAACTAGAGCATGCACTGTTGAAAGTAAGTGACGATAGGTTGACTGACTATAATCCATGACATCCACGTGAGCTTCCCTTTGAACAAAAATGAGTTTTTCGGGAACTTTGAATGCTGTAGGTATGCAGCAGTTCGAACGAAATTTGGTTGTTCTCTTTTTTCAGGAACTGGCGTAATGGGTGGCGCCATCCATTAGGCGGCAGCTTTGCGTTGTCTGAACCACTGAGTGAAAAACTCAGTTAGAGGTTGTAAAATTTCCAGGCATCCCTTGGGAACAATAGGTGGAAAGCCGTCAGGTCAACCAGCATTGCTGGATTTCTACAGGACAAGTTCTTTGGAGCCAGTTTATCTTTCAGATGGAGCAGACGAATCAGTGGAAAACAAAAACTCAACAACAGCTGAAAAGGAGTTATTCGTTGTAAGATATCCGCACCAAATTTAGCAGGAATGAAGTTGGACAGTTTGGACGTCGTGTTTAACATGTTATTGATAAACAGATTGGGAATAACACAACGTTACGAGCAAGTTGTAATACACTACGTTTCAACCATCTCGGGTAGCCTTCCTCAGGAGTGTTTCGATAACAACACTCCTGAGGAAGGCCACCCGAGATGGTTGAAACGTAGAGTATTACAACTTGCTCGTAACGGAGTTATTCGTTATCATGTTAAAATTACAGTTGAAGTCTTCAATGCCGATAATCGGTTTCTTTCTAGGAGTGTTCAGTTTACTAAGCGTTTTCATGATTTGCCACATATCGCTGTAACGTTTGTTCGTCTAATATTGTGTTGACGTATGCACAATGCAAACTCCTAACCCACACTCGATGAACTTTGAAGTGCGTTTGACAGGTGGATAATCTCTTGATTCATGACCATTGTCATACTATAATCAGTCGATCAGGAACAGCTCTACAAAATTTATCTTGGGCTCTTCTCAATTCAGGTTTGTTCCGACCAAAAATCGATAAAATGGTGTACATGGTAATGAAACTCACCAATTTCCCGGTGCTTATCTGTATGACCCCATCCAGTGGGATCATTCTCTGCTTTGAAAAAGGTGTATGGTTAGGTCCCTCAAAGTTAACGCAATGGAAAAAATAACACACACATGCCTTCATGCACATTTGGCCGCTTTTTGTTCTGTTTTTGGCGGTTGAGGGTAGCATTCTAAGGTTACGCCCAAACGATGTTCGGTAGAGCATTTGTAAATGTGTCGTCCTACGGAGTCTAAGTCATACATGTAGCGTTCTAAATTCTCCCCACTTGTAGACAAATTAAGGGACAAAGATAAAAAGCCTTGATAAGCATGATGCCTTATATGTGTGTATGCATGCACTGAGTTGGCAGACATGAGGAACATGCAAAAGAACTGAAGCTGAAAGATGACAGACACTCAGCTTTTGGGATACACGTGGTTCTTCCCATATACATATACATATATGCCTAGGTAGTGATGAGAGAAAACCATTATGGTCTGTTCACCTTCAGTTGTTGAGATGAGGAAGTCAGATTAAATCCACCTGTGAAACTAGGTTTAGTGGCCTCAACTGTGTGAGGTTGTTAGTACAGCTTAATTCCGTAATCCTTATAGTGCTACTTTGACCATATGTTCAACGGAACAGATATAACCCGGCTGGTTGAGTCGGTGATCAATGTTGTTTGGAGTGAGAGTAGTCTAGTTTGGTAGGTATGCGATAGTGATATGTCCAACAGACATGGACTTGTCATAGATTATTTGACTAAGTTAGACGGGGGAAGACATCACCTATCCAGAAGCAATTAGAGAAGGCAACGTATGGACGTGGTTGGAACACAGAAAAACAAGTTTGGGCACAATTTGTTTGGTTATGATTTCAATTCAGCAGTGTGTATGAAAAAAGAAGCGAACGCATAGAATTCTTATAATGTACAGAATAAATGCTGTAAAAGCCTTAGACAGACTTACCTTAGAAACAAATAAGTCCGAATTATTCTTATATAGTGTATCTTTCGAGCATATTTCGTTGCATTCCATTAGGCACCTGTTGCAATCTGCATGTTTATATAGTGAATTACAAAGAATATTGTGAACCCAAAGAAAGCAAATCAAACAACCGCACAGACGTCAATGAGCATCAGTTACCATAACAATTTGATACTGATGAACAAGCCTTTAGTTATTTGATAAGTAACCAGGCACTGTGGTTTGTTCATATCCAGCAGTGCGATGCTCAATTCTATGGCAACGATATTCACATCATTCTTTTCCTCGTAGATGCTGCGAGTTTCCGCGAATGGTGTCCCTTTCACAAAACGTTTTCCTTTGAAAGTCAGCATCACAACTTTCAGCGATCAAGTTGCCCCATAAGCATCCTCCAAGTTTACCAACAAGGTAAAAACAGACCGCTTGTTTTCACGGTTGAACACTAGGCATACAATGGCCGGTACTTGTTGCGCGCCCAAGCGAAGAATACATCGCGTCCCCTGTAGTCTGTATGTTGACAGAACGTTCGTGTTTCAGTAAGGACTTCCTCCGGTTTTCAAATGACAACGATATCAGTGTGTTCAGGTAGATCAGAAGTTTTCAGATCTAATCTGGTTAGTGAGTACCGGAGTTAAAGAGTGATGACTGGGTCCGTTCTTTTACAACTAAGCGAACGCTGCTGTTGACTCAGTTCGCGGGTTACCGAGTGCTTGCATGAATATTTGTGTTCAGTTGCAAACGGTTCCACTGTCCAACATCGTTTTGTAATACTCGTAACTAGGACCTCTGAATGGCTCCAGGAGTGATATCTGAACACCAGCACGATACGACAGTAACAAGGAGCGGAACTTGGATTGAGTGCAATATGTGGCCCAATGTGTCGCAATTTAAACATCCAATGAACCAAATAGTCTACCACCACGATAACTTAACCTCGTTGAGCTGAGAACGTTAGCCGAATGAACCGGAGGATTTAAGCAACATTTGGATTGTGGATGTTTGGTATATCCAATGTGCATGTAGAGGAGTCTTTTAATGTACTGAGGGAAATTGTTTTAAGTCGGTTATATGTTATTACAGTATGGAAGACTATGGAAAAACACAGGCAGATAGATGGAAGCGGACGCCACTTGATGAGCACGTTACGGAAGATATTTGTGTGGGGATACTTTCGTGACATCATCAATTCTCCAAGTTGTCTTCCTGGTTCGGTTCATGCACTGAAGAAGAAAGGGTCGAACAACTGTGGTTTTGATGCCAATAGGATACCTCAACTAGCATGCATAAGCGTGCGTTTCTTTGGCGTAAGTCACTGTGAAACGGAAGAATTTGACGGATTGATCATGCCTTCGCCTGATAAAATCAGGTGAAACAACACGAACGTGGACATTCAGTGGCACAGTAATCATTGACGGAGGTGCATCAACTCGGCTTATTACAACAGAATGGAAACCTCAACACTTTTAAGGACAGCGCTGGCCCTTTTTTGTCTAACTTTGGACTGAGAAGAGGTTACGGCATACAATTAGCTGAGGCGACCGTGGACGTATAGGCTTATGGGAAAAGCGATTTATCCAAGAGTCATGAGTACTCAGCATAGATCACCTAAGCTATCAGTCCTGATAGACCAGTGCACATACTTAAAGATGATGCAAGAAGAGAATGACAGCCTTGTTTCTTTCATTTCTGATTCAGAACTGCCTACTCTGTGCAGTTGCTGCCAAGACTGTGTTTGTCAAATTACTTCCCACTGACATGATCCCGGTCAACTTAATAATTTTTCCAGTATGATCAAGAATATTTCCTCCTCTTGTTGTTTGTGAGTCCATTCGTGAGTCCATTCGTTTCAGTTGTCGCTTTGGTTTCATTTTCGTGAACTTTAGGTTCTCCGGACTTGTAGATTTTTTCTGCAACCTGACTTGAAAGTTCTTTTGTATGTCCTAGTTGTGTGAACAATTCGGTTTGCGTGTTTCTTACCATTACCAACCAACTCCTATCTTAAGTGACGTTGTAAAGCATATCATCTTTACAAATACAATCGCTATTGTGGTGTTCCATAATACTGTGCTGTTTTGGATGAATTATATTCAATTCACTAGGCATTCGAATTTTTCATGCATTACGCGATGGGCATTTCGTTGATTGCTGGCTGCAATTTTGACCGCACAAAACACTAAGAAAAGTCCTCCAACTACCAAAATCCTTGAATAGAAATCGTATGCAGATATTAGACGAGACATTTAATTCAGGTAAGTCTATCCCTTAACAATAGTGCCTTTGTAAAGTCAGTGTACACTGATTGAGTTTTCTTGCTACAGCAAACTGTGGTTTTACAAGGATAGCAAAAATTGTCGAGAACTCACCGAGGCCAATTTTTATGATTAACCACTGATCATATGAACGGCACACAGTATAAGTACTATTCCTGTAATACCTCATCTTGTTGTGAGTCCGGAAACGTTGAAAAGGAGTTGAGTGGTCGGCGTCTACTAAATTTGGATACGCAGAGGAACTGCAAAATAAGTCGTCTTAGAGTAGGTGTCTCAACCGAATTTATTTGCTACCCAATTTCTCTTTCAGTCTTGAAGTTTTGCATGGGGGGAATTGTTAATTTTGTGTGCACAGATTGTGATAAGCTGAGGACATTAATGACAAGTTAAGCGTTCCAGCGTTTAGTTAATTGGTTGATCCAATGTGCAGTTAGGTAAGCTATTTTATGGCACCAGAGTGGAAAACTTGTTCGCATTCGACTTAAATAGTTTGGTGAAATTTTACCTCACAAACATCGATCGATCATTTTATTTCTTACATGAACCCTGCCCTATCTATGGCTCAATAAACTACCATGGATAAAATAATCACACCTATGCACGATGAGAAACCCTACTACTGGCAAAAGTAGTTAACAGTGATGGTTAATTTATTGTTCTGCTTTAACCAAGACCGAGGAAATCAGCTAGTTTTGACCTATTGCTTCTGTGGTCTTTTGCAACTGGTGACGGCCATCAGTAGTCGTAAATAGGTATCATGCCACCAGTCCATCAAATCTAAAATAAGCCTGCTCAGACTTATAATGGTTTACATGGGGTCCTGTGTAGAGGAAGAGGAATACCGTTCAAGGTTTTCACACCCGCAAATTAGTCTGTTGTTGATTCAATGAAGTAGGCACGTGTACCAGAGCGAATACTAAACGACACCTTGTTTTTTATCTTGCGCGTAAAATGCATCAATGTATCAGTGGTACTTATCCGTCGGGTTACCCAACCGGAAACAACAACCCTGTTATACAACGAATGTGCCCGTTTGTGAGTTTTTTGGTAGAACGAACTTAAGTTAATCTATCAAGGATCGGAAATCTGTGCAAATACATACGCTTTTGGCTGCTGTCATACAAATATGATAGCTTCGGTATTTGTTTGGGTTCCGGTGGTTGGTGATAGGATTGTCACACGATAAAACGTACATCGTCACTGTTTTTGTTTCGTCCAGGAGAGTACGACCTGAAACAGTCTTCTTGTACCACAGGCCTGGTTACCTGAATTTGATTCTCATAAACTACGCACTCATCGAAGACACAACAGACAGACACGCTTGGCTGAACCGGCTCCAGAGTGTCAAATTTTTCTCTGATGCAGACGCTGATTGCATGCAGCAGAAAATACGTCGTTCTAAATCGTAGTCTTGATGCAGTACGCCTTGTTGAAACGAAGGCTTGTGGTGAAACTGAGTTCAACATGCTTACAGACTACACGTAACAACTAGCACACTGTCAACTGAGATATAGAGGACATGTTTGACCTTCGTAGTCACATATTACTTGCTAAATTCACTGCACGCATAAATAGTACTGCATCGGCTGTTCAGTAAGAATACCGTGTGCCAAATTCTTGCTGTTTATCAGGAAATGTCTTATCGAACTCCATCGTCTTGGTATATTATATGCAGCTTTGCTGTGGGTAGTACGACAAGACTTGTAAGCGCGGAAATCTAAGGTGTCGACTCCAAGAAGACCAAGGAATGGAAGCAACTACTGAAAACTTGTGCATGCATTATGTGTGGCGTGTCAATGAATAGAATATGGCTGCCTTACTGCAAAGGATATGAATACACGGAATAGTGCAAAATAATTTTTGTGTCCGTTGTTTCGTATTTCTACGCACCTGTAATGGATGTGTTGTAATAAACGAATTTTTAAGCCAGGGGTCTTTTACTGTCATAACAGCATAATAATTCGGGGTGCCACCATGAAAAACTTGCTTGAATCCGGCCGCAATGCATGCTCTGCGTTTGGTTTCCGTTTTGTTTGTCAACTTTCGGACAAACTTTCCTCGGTTCGGTTTGGAGCTATAGCGTTACAACTTACAATGGCATTTTCTTAGTATCCAGAGACAACCACCAGTTAGTCTAACACTTTGGTGACATTGGTTTACATTAGTTAATTGTATTTTCTTTTCAATCATTCACAATTGGCACTCTCTGTACCCCTCCATTCTCCTACACTTATCCTTGTCTTCATTCTTTCAGCTTATATTTAAAACTCCTTGGTTGGCTGTTCACAATCAGTTCACCAGTAGACCGACTAATATAATTTTGAAATTTGAGTAATGTGTATGAGCACCCATTTGCTAGACTGTTTAGTTCAAACTGTTCTACAATCATTTCCGACTATCCGAATGATACCATATTCGTCTGTAGCAATAAATGATGACTACTGACCAGGAAAACTCTAACATTTTTCCTACGTGTGTCCAACAATTTACCTGTTTAGTTATCACAATGTATACATAACTGATAAGAGAGAACTAAACTGTGTTGAAGCACACATTTCGGGTAACAATTTTGACGTTCTTTGACTGTTCAAACCCTACCAGAAAATTGTGGATTTCTCACGGACGAACAGTTTCAAGTATACAATACGCGACGATTAATTTTTGATTAATTTTAGTAGCACGTGATCTAGCACAGTTGTAATTTCAACATTACTATCCAAATCGTTAGCGTCCAAAAAACCTCAAAACGGTCATCCTTAGTTCTTATAAATGCTTTACTATGCACTATGTCGGAACAAACTGTAACAAAATTACTCGTACAGTTTATACATATTATACCTCTGTGGTCCCAATAAACCAGGCGGCCGTCTAATGGAGGCGAACATTGAATAAGTTGTGATTAACTGTATTTATTTATTCAACATAAGCTTATTGAGTGGCCAGTAATGTTGTGAGCCTAAAACCGACCTAGCAGTTTCGTGATTCTGTACATGGTAGGAGGCTCTAACTCAATCAGATTTACCGGGGGGAAATTTCTTCCACTCACAAAATGCATACGAATCTGCGGCAGATCGCTGTATTACTAAATACATAAAATTTAATGTATAGACCTATTTATTGGGCATACAACCAAGTGAAGAAGATAGAAAGCATTTAAGTGCAGTAAGCGTTTATTCATCCAGCTTGGCACGTAACAGAACTACGCCGACTGTGGAAATCATTTCAAAGCTTGGGCTCAAAGTTTCTACAGGGACTGTACTATGGACATCATAGAACATCATAAGAATAGTGGTCTCATTAAACCGGCTGCAAACTCGGTCATGCTATGAATGGATCGAAGATCATAATTACTGAACTTAGCGCTGGTAAGATGTTAGGTTTCGCGATGTTAAGCCGTTCGAGTAAAATGTACTAGATATGTCGTATTACTAGTGACAATATTCAATGAAATGAACTTGTTTTTCACCGGTGAGTTTGTAACTACTGTCACACTATGGGTGCGGTCCTGGGAGTTAATTTAAATAAACCGGTATTGATGAATAAAAAATCATGAGTTTCGAATACTGGAGTGTCTGTGCCTGCAATTCATGAAGGTACAAATATAGGGAATCGGAAATTTTCTGCAAGGCGACATATAAAAAAAACATTTCTTATCATTGAAAGTTTTATGCCTTGCTAAATCGCCTCTGGCGATTTAGGATGGTCTACTGGGTAACGCATAATCGACAGTAACGCTGATTAAGACGGCGAGGGTTAATGGGGTTACCTTCCAAGTCTAAAAAAACGACATGAAGGCTACCGAAAAGTTGAAATTTATACTGTACCACTGACAAATTTACATTGAAGCTGGTTTCTCACTTTGGATGTGATTTGGTTGAGCAGTCACATTGTCCAGCAAATAAAAGGGTTCAGAATGAAACAACTAAAAACGAGTTCGCAATTGGTCACCAATCAACAGGAAATGAGCCCATGAAAACAGTCGGTATGGATGAAGGTAAAAGTGTGTTAAGCAAAACTAAGCAAGAAATTTTTAGCAGATAAGCAGTAATGGCTACCTAATAGGGAACAAATATTTTGTACGTGAAGTCAAGGTAAAGAATTCTTCCTGATTGTTTACTTCATGCAGTAAAAAACGAAATGGAGATGAATTTAGAATCGAATTTCTACAAAAACTCTAACGTGGTTCAACGAATCCAACGTTCCTTATTGTAGCGTGAATAGAACGATAAAAGTATCAAACAACCTTCACCGTATTCACCACATTTCTTCATGACATTGAATTGCGGTAGTTGGAAACTTGCCGTGTGGACCTAAACCCCAACGAGAGCTACTGAGTAGTATTGGTTAGGCAATTGCGTCAAAATATTAGTCTTTTGGTGGAACTGCATGATGATCACTCTACATATAATGGAGCAACAGAATGTTCTGCCACTTGCATGTTGTTAATCCGAACCATATCGAAACGTTGTTTCGGACAGTTGTAATAATATGGACGAGTTATACCTAATCGATTTCCTCCACGTACATGTCATTAGTACACTGCCCCCCTTATTTTGTTATGACCATTTTCGATATGAGTGTGTTTGGAACGAAAATAGTTAATTCACCGTGGAGCACCTTCAGATATTTTGATCCACAATTATTTGAGAGTTTAATGCATAAAAGTCACGAGTCAACGAAACTAGCCCAAAAGTGTATGTTCCTGTGGGATGCTTGATCAACGAGCTCATCTGTGTTTCACTTAAGGTGTTCATTGCCAGTAAGATTTGTCATTGCATTTCCGATAGATATGAATAGAATGCTGTTTTACTTCTGCTCTCATTGTGATTATTAGGCCCTAAAATATTGTTCAACTCACACTGGTGGTCGAAAATTGCACAAGCTAAGGCGCGATCGAGTTGGACGACAAACCACATGTGATTTTCTGGCTAACCCTGTAGAGCTGATAAGAGAAAAAGATAGTCCGTTGCGTGACTGAATCTTCGCAGCCTCGCCCGAAACAGTTCTGTTCACACCCACTGATGCCAAACCAGAACAAATCAGCTAGTAATCAGCTATTCGCACATGCACTAAACTGCTCCTCCCTATCCGGTCATTATGAACACACTGTATGAATTCTTTCATTTCTTTCTATTCAGGAAGCACATACACACGCGAGGGTTCGGTTAGTGGTGGGCGAATGAGGTATTGAAGTTGTTAGCTATGGGGCCAAGAAGTCCACCCGACCGAAACAGTCACCCCTTCCTCCGCTTTTAGACCATGGTACAACCCATCAGAATTCGTACACCCAACGACAAGACTGACCACAGAAGCAAATGCTAGTCCGTTTTATTAGTTTAATGCACACAGATCTCGTATGCACATGTATGTACACACACAGAGAAAGAGAGAGACGTAGCTGCGTTTTATTCCTGCTACCTTCTGAACACACTCGACACTTTACTGGAGGTGACGAACTGCTTAGGAGAATCATATCCTGCCCGTAAAGTGCGTGTACAAAAACCAAACACGTAATATTACTGCTGGGCCCACGACCTGGAATGAAAACCTCACCCATCCGAAGTGCCATTCAAACTGGCTCGCAAAAACTGTAGGCGCCACACGCATCCGAGTTGAGGGCTGAGGACAATCACGACACTCATTCCACGCGACGACGAAGACCATACGAAGCTTACAACCACCACGGCTACCGTAACCTTTTCTCCCACCGTCGCCGACAAACTACCTGAAGAAGACGAAGCAAACTCGGTTGAGACACACCCAAAACTGGCGCCAGTAATAGTACCAAAATAATTTGACCGACATTAGTTCTCCTGTCCACACAGCTTTGCACTGTTTGACAGGTCCGAATGACAACATTCGATGAGGCTTATGTTTATTTGTCAAGCTAAATTCACTTCTGATTAATTATACTTGTCCTACTCAACTAGCACACAGCCTCTTCAAGCTGTAGGTGTTTATGCTGAAAGGTGGTTTTGCATGCTAAGCTAGGCCGGTGTGAGCAAACGCCTAATCGGTGGTTTCCAGCACCATTGTAGGTGATCAGCAGAAATATTTTGTGATTTAAATTTCTTTAAGTTGAGTAACATTCACACCTGTTTACCTTGTTCCATTCAAATTGATTGCCGTTTGGCTTACTTACGTTAGAACTTAACGAGTGTGCAACCTTGTATCAACATTGGTATTGAAAATCACACATTTGAGATCACCATGAACACCGCCTTAATTACCGCGATTTAGATATGACCAAATCATCAAGTTTGGGCGAAAATTCATTTGACAACAGCACAAGTCACTCAACTGCCAAATATAAGCTTGGGTTGCTAGCTGTACGATCAAGGTTCTTCATGACTGGTTAAAATTAAAGGCCACAGTGGACTTACAGAATAGTAGCTTCAATATTCAACGTCACCTTTCAGTGAAATGAGCTGTCCAACTGCGCAATCTCTCTAAGTGGTAAACAAATAGAATCGGGGAAATTATTTTGTTGCGATCTCTTCCACTTCATTTAGGTTTACAGAAGTACAAAGAGGACAGATATTTCAATTTGTAGGTAACAGGGATATTTTGAAACAGCAAGACATAAACGTTTGTTACAAGCGTAGGACGTAACAAATTGGAATCTGAACTTATGCTCTCTGATCATCAACCTATAGCAACAATTTATTCTGTTCAGTGCTAATTAAGTTGGTAGTCAGTTGGCTACTTTGCCCGATCTAATTTAGCGTTTCATCAGATGAAATCAGCCTTTTACGTAACATAAACTTCGTACCTCATGCTTTACCCAGTTTGCCACTGTTAACATTCACTGCTCCATTTATTTCGTATAAACTTGGCGAACATGTGCCCTGAAAAGGAACGTAAGATTATTAACGTATGAGATGAGAGAACTTCAAGGAGAATTTTGTTTATCGATAGTTCTAATCATCTATTCCAATTCGCAGTGAATGTCACAACACAAAAGCTAAAGAAGTTTGTTGAAATGTACTTTTTATTAACAGTTGGTTAGTTAATAAAAATTGTCAGATAATAGTAGGGGATTTGGCGTTACACACAACTTGAACATTATCCACAACTGATCACAGCCGTCGCGCCACTATGGACATTCAAGTCGGTCGCCTTTCGAAAAGGAAGGACTAGACTTGAGTTTCGTTCTCACTAGAGCTCGTCAGTTGTGCATAGCCTTGCCACGGCCTGGACTAGAACTTCGGTCACGCGTTTTGACCATTACATCATGGACTTCATATTGGACAGGACTGAATTATCTTGTGTGAGCGCCCGACCACAATTGCTTTTGAGTAATGATCAAGTAACCCGACCATCTCTAGAAGAGGCACAGTAACTGTCCTGTTAACTCCGATCGATGACCCATCGACTGGGACTTGCATCCAAATCGAAATCATAAAAATCAGCAAACTTGTTGAGTAATATTTTGATTTCTGATGAGCAGTAGAGGATTTTGGTTTCCATATAAATGGAACATTCTGTCGAGGCGATCAGGCAATATGATCATTGCTCACAAGCGAAAGTGTTTGAGCGTTCAGATCTGATGATTCGGTCATGCCTAGTGTGAGGTCAATTGCGCAGTGGTCAACACGGTTGCCTCATGAAAGCGTGGTCGGAGTTCCAATCCCGGTCATTGCAAGGATATGCACTACTGGCGGGCTCTAATGAGAGTAAAACTCGAGTCTAGCGCTTCCCTCCGAAAAGCGACCAATGGGAATGTCCATGGGAAAGCGACAGCTGTGCTCAGTTGGGGATAATGTCCAAGTTGTATTGATATCTATCTGAATAAAGTCACGTCACGTGACAAGTGGGATGGCACAACGATTCCATGTTGATTCTGTAGAAATGTGTTGCTACTATAGCAAGCCGGACAAAGAGATTTTCCAAATAATTGGGTTTCACATCGACCTTACAAAGACCAGAAGGGTTGACTTCACATGGTGCATGCCATTTTGATTGTATAAAAGAAAAATGAGTAATGTCCTATTCGCACCACGATATGCGATTAAACACCCATTTTGTGCAGTAGTTTACCGTCACCTCTGCAAAACTTTATTGTGATGCTGTTTTTAAACACTTTCGGTTAACACATTATAAGAAAGTGCTTCTGATAATAACTTGGAGGTCCGTTCAGGTCAAGTCTTGTCAGGAAGTAGATTTATGGCTTTTAAGGGTGTAAGATTCGATATTCAAGAAGCCGCTTTCTGAGCAGAGGAAGTAGATTGAGCAAAACAATCGGAACACGGGAGAGCGCAGAAGCACGTATTCCGTAATAACCCATAAACACCAAATTTGTACTAAATTGAATTGGCGTTTCTGTACGCAACAATTGGGGTGGTAGGATGGATGGTCAGTTGGTGGGTTAGGAAAGCACCAAACCCAAGGTATGGTCGAGTTCACAAGCATTCGTTTCTGAAACAAAATCGGCTTCAGATCGCTTTAGCAGACCGCAAGAATCTTGGATTAGAATGGCGTAACAGGGTCTTTAAAGTGACCAGTGGTCAGGACGTGATTAGCGACTGCGGATACTGGTAGTCACTGTTTTCCAACGATATTGTCGTTCTCTGGCGACAGGAGCTTCTGCATCCAGTCAGGCAAAGGATCCCTCACTGTGGAGATCAAGCGTCTGTCTGTTCAGTTTATCCATTTTCCTTCGCAGTTACATTCGGTTTTCATACAAACATCCTGAGAATTGTGCTAAACAATAGATAACAGAATCATTAGCATATGTGCAATCATATACCCAGAATTGCAACTGGACCTAGTTGAAGCCGTGAATGTATAGAATATATGCACACAAAACTGTAACTATAAAGAGGCCGAAGTGACCCAATCAAAATTTTGCAGTAAACCACTTATTATTGTAAATCAGTAAATTTAATAAGATAAGTGTAAGAATTAACTTAATCGCCGAACAAATGTTGTAGATACGTGAAAGTTCTAAAAATTTTGCCAAACGTTTGTGCGCCATCACACAGAGGAGGGTGTTCAGACAATAACAATCATAAAGAACTTGGAAGATCAAACGTAAAATGTACTCATAAATGGTGTCAATATTTAGAATTCATACGCCTTGGTGAGTGGCGTGAGACCCACATAATTTAGAGGTCATTCTAGTAGGAGCTTCGTCTTCACCTGTAGCTGGAGTCAACACTTTAAAGCTGCCGGAAACACTTTCGTTTGAAAATTCATATTAAAATTAGGAATCAAATCATCAGTGGATTCAGACTTGTTGATCAGCTGAAGATTGTGTTGGACCAGCTGACCAGTTCAGCATGACTGTTTTGTAGGACGACGATACCGTTCAACACCAAACCCAAAATATGCAATCGCTTATTTTTGCAAAAGAGGGAGATTAAAACGCGACTTGAAGGTTGCTGACTAGCTGGCGAATGAAAAGATACCTTCCCAGCCAGGTGAGTAAAATTTCATACGATTAAAAAAGGATACCTTAACAGACTTAAGAAAGAGGTCGTGCAATATAGTTTTCAAAAGATAAACATTTCCCCCTATGAATGAATATGGAATCACTCGTGTAAGTTTCGAATCGAAAACTGTGTTTGAAGCTGTGTCTACTTCTATAGTTTGAGCTTGCAGCATCATTTCTCTAGTCGTCTTGTTCAGAAAGTTTCAGAGCGTTACGGCCTGTACGGAAAGACCGGTAGTTGATCCTGTCAAATGTAATATTTCAGTCAATGAGTTCCTTTTATCCAGTCCATTAAGCTGGCAATAAGACATACTGCGAGATGCAACGATTTCGTCTGTTCTCATCTGCCAGTTACACAAAGTATCCAGAACAACAAACACAGTGAAACGAACGAATGTCGCATGGATGCAATCAGGGTGGGTTAATGGGTTTCACAATCATGGCATCGAAACTGATTGTGTCAGCACCTTTTGCTAACAGAACGCCAGTGTGTGAAATCTCATTAATACCGTTATATGTTGACGTTATTCACAAGTATTGATTTAGATGTGAGCATGTCACATAATTAGTGCAGTGAAACAAAGTCGTGAATCGACAATGTTACAAAGCCTCAGCAAGCTTTCACGATAAATTCCACCGCACTAAGTCCATTATAGGTCAGAATAAGATGCCTCTTGAACGACAGGGGAATTCCACCGAATTTCGTTCTTCTAGTGTGTTAAAAAGGATATGACCACAATCAGCTCACAATACCAATGACCACAAGGAACCTGAAGGCAAGACGCGTAAGGACGGAACGTGTATTGATTGGAACAACAGACAAATCCCCGAAGTCCAATCCAATCTGAAAAGTGGTCTGTATGTACAATGAATGTAACTGGCATGAAAAATAACGTGTAACAGAAGACCAAAAAAAGTGACAGACTTTACAATGGGGTTGAACATCAGTTACGAACCTTAATCACGGAACATATCTACTAACAGGTGAGAAGAGAATGCTGCAACACACGACGCACGTAACATGGTAATAACGCAACCTCAATGCCGACACTCACATTTCGCATTTAGTCATTCGATTGAACATCGCTGTTTACCGAGTGTCTTATTGTCTGAAGTTTCTAACCACAGTTCTGTATGTTCAAAGCAACTGGTTGTAGACCTGTCTACATCTGGGTGCTGACAGTGACTTGGATCGCAATGTAGGAGGTTTCGCTGGAGACGACTACAAGTCTACAAAGTTTTCCAAGCTATTGTGTATTAGAGAGCTCGCGAACATTCATATCCCTATAATCCGGGATCACAAATTTAATTGTTCTTTCCAAGAAGCAGCCACCTTTCACAGTTTTTTATCGTTTCAAACTCAGCCAAGTTTCTTCTCAAGAGGACGAATCTTCATCATAGCCATCCAATAATGCTGTACCGGCGGCCCTTCGAAAGACTCACAGGGGACCTGAAGGAGCGTCTGCTTGCTGGTTTGATCAAGAACGCGTTGTCCTTAGGCCACCGTGCATATAAACAGGTCATTCAACTGCAGAGAGTTTCTTATAGTATCTATAGTAGGAGATTTTCAAAATTGTTCTACATACACCACTGCGCCATTTCTCTTAGCGGGTGTCTCAACACCGTTTATAAGACCTGTGAATTTCTTGATCAGCCTGTTAATACCAGCGTTTGAAGGTAACCGCAACTGTTCGGAGACATGTCCAACGCGTCTTTTGCTCCGACATAAATTCCAGTTGATTCAGTACTTTTACGATTTTAGACACTTGTCATTCGAACATTCGAAATTACAATGGGCTCTAGACATCCCGTCATCTAAGTCATTTTATCGCCCTTAGGAGGCGCATCTCCTAACGAAACAGCCAAGGCCCAGCTCGGACGATATTGTCGTGAGTGATGGTGTGGCTCCACTCAGCCAATCAGATTGCTGGCGTGCGGTCGAACGCGTGTGCGCCATCTGGACTGTTTTCTCGCGTTGCTTTCTGATGCTCCCTATGACGTGACTTGTTCTGACGCCGTGACTGCCATATATGGCTGTTTCATTTGATTCGTTCTGTGTCTGTCGACCATTTATAATAATCGTTCTGTCTCATAAATTTATAGCCTGCATGGTCTAATCTTGTCTCGCTGTTCCAATAAATGGTGTTTCGGCATCTCTTCCCATTTCTCGGTTTTGGGGTCAAGCGACTCAACGTGTATCAAAAGGGATGATCAAAAGGGATGATCAAATAATCACCTTGTTTTCATTCCTGTCCCGGAGCCCAGGAGGATTACAACAAATCAGGGAGAAACCAGGCGAGGCATTTCTTAAGGTAGTTCACAGTTCACGAATGGGGCACGGTTGTGACCTATTGAGACCACCGTTACGCCTCAGAACTGGTCATGAACCATTCGCGGGGCTATCTTGCCTACTCACTCTTGAGTTGGCAGGTTATCTATGGAAAACTCTACTCCACAGGATCGCCGGAAACTGATGGAGCGGGTAGACCTTTGGTGAAGCCATTAAGGCCGCTAACATGGGTTCCATGAACACTGTCAAGTGTTGGGAAAACAACAGTGTTGCTTAGCTCCTACCTGAGAAAATAATGCTTCTGAATAATTCACAGACACCCTACCCTCACGACCAACTCATTTCTCAAAAGCGGTGCAAACGACTATCTTACTTCGACTATCTGTAACCTGCACATAGTAGATATTAGCGTCAGGATAAGGAAGAATAACCTATATCCCAAAAATTTGGCTCAAAACGCAAACAAACTTCTCTCGCTGATGTCATCATTGTTCTAAGATATTGTAACACCGCACAAATTTTGACACTACGGGTTACATTCACTCATTAACATATAAGTCCTACCAGCTGGGGCGCTTAAAACAGTGAGTCACATCTGGCCTTTGCAGTTACTCTGCTGAAAGCTCTCTCTCTCTAACCATTCGATCCATATTCTGGAGGTAACTAACAAAGCTGTCTCATATAGTCTGCCACACTTTCCCCAATCTCGATGTGCCGATCCAAATACAAACCATGTGATCAGTGAATAACACTGCATGCATACCGCAGTAATTTACCCTTCCTATCCAGGCGTTTTGTGTCAATTTCATATCTAAGAGATGTACACTTTTTGCCGGAAATACGTTACCCTCCTGCAGATATCAGCTGCAGAGCTTTCGCACATTGAGTTTCGGTTGGCGCCTGGATGAATCGATATGTAAGCGGCAATGCAGTGATCTCTATTCACTGGAAGCAAACCATGGGGGCAAGTTAGTGAGAATTTGTGCGACATTGCTTTGCTCTATGAACGTAAGAGCAAGTTTGATTTTATGACCCGACAGTGGGTCAGCTAAGTTAATTCTAATCCACTAATACCACGAGTAGTGATGTTTAGAGGACTGGAGAAAATCTTTGTGAAAATAACTTTTAAGCTTACGGGAAATGGCCGGACGAATTAACTAACTTGTGGTCTTAAATTCAACTAAGCTTTTCGGCCGTCCCACTTCGTAAATTAGTGCCGGATTTGAGTTTCGCTCCTATTAGAACTCCTCGGTAGTGGATATCGTTATATGCACTGGGATTTGTACTCCGACCTTCGAGTTTGTGGAACTAGCGTGCTGATCATAAGGCCATCAACCTCACACTAAGTACGACCGAGCGATCGTACCTAAACACCCAGCCGCAACCTTGGGTGAATAATGTTCATATTGCCCGATCATCTGGGTGGCCAAAAGGCTTATCTGAATGCGAGGACTACGATTGCGTATAGTTGATAATCAATTTGAAATTGTCTAAATTCCCAAACTCCAAATCAGTCCTGTGATCATTTAAAAAGGCTTTGATATCTATTGGGAATTCGTAATTAACATAATATTGTCAATATATATATATCACCATAGAGTACCGACAAGTCGGTCACTAATACAGAGGTCAGTATGCACTATCGGTCCTTTCCGGACAGGTATTCATTCACATGCAAGTAACATCTACGACCTTCAGTTTTTCACAGAAGACACATACTGATTACTCACTGACTGGGTTCGGATGTAACGACGAATACTTCAGAGATTAAACCAGTACATGCAGTAAACCTCTTTGCGAGAACCATAAAGGGGCGTTGTGTTATCAGTAGGGGCTAGATTATCAAGAGAAAAGAGATCAATTTGTTAAGATTGTTTCGTCACTGATTACCGCTAAAATTTGACGGGGTCTCCCTGTTAACTAAGAATGTGAGATATCATTAAAAACATTTGGTCAGGTCCGATACACAGATGCATATGATTGACATTATTCATAGTACCTTCAAAAGGATATGACCTCATTTGCCAATAAGACAAAGACAACCGAAAAATGGCAAGTTGGAGCGGATTTTTAATGATAGAAATAAATGAGCAAGTTGTTATGTAGTTTTTTGAAAATGTGAGGAGTGAATTATCAGGGAGCCTGGAGGAAGAATCTGTTTGAATGTAAAATCTGATGACAAATGTGGATGATATTTATTGTACATCAACCAAATCCTAGAACAGATTTATTCAACGTTCATTCTTATGTCACGTGTACAGCAAGGCAAGCCACGACTACATGATTACTCTGTTGCACTATTGTGTTTCTTTCTACGCTTGATAACTAAGTAGAACTTACCAATCAACAGTCTTGAACAAAATCGAACTGGGTCACTTCTATCATTGTTGATGGAAGGAGTGGCAAATCTGCATATGCTGCGTTAACAGATGATCCTCTACCGTGAGTAGCCAATCTGTGTCCTACTCGTTCCATTTCACTTGCCAGAAACGTGCTGATGTGTTCTTACAGGTTTCGTTGCATTGGAGTTCACGAACTTCCCTATCGAAGCACACTGTAATGTGTAAGCGCCTCAACAGATTGATATAAGTGATTACCCATAGACGAACACATCTTTGCTATTTCATCACTAGTTAAACCTTTACTTCATCACATCCCGGATGATTCAGTTGTAAAACCACAGAATGTCAATCCAGATCTCGTATATTTGCATCCATTTTACCTGTTCCTGTGGACTAGGTTACATGGGTTGTAAATCAAGACAGTTTTGGGAAAGAAGTCAGAAACACCACCTCTGTTGATTGGGGTAGAGCAAAACAGGTTTGGTCAGCGACGCCATCTTCGTTCATCTATTCAAAAATGGGAATCAGGTAAACACCAATCAAGACCTTCTAGTGCTCTGTCGCGTTCCATGTGATCCATAAAAAGTCGTCTGGGGAATAACATTGTACAGCTGAAACCGCCGCAGTCAGCTTTCACGATCCAATAGTGAGTCAGTAAAAGCAATCTGTTCAGGCTTAAAAACTACCCTGAAGTCATAACGATGGGAGTGTTAGCCTATATGAGCAGCTCAAGTTGACAAACTTGACGAAGTCGGTCGATTGACCAGTGGGCTAACCTCTTCTCTCTCTCTCTCTCTAAGTAACTCCACCATTCTCTGTGTGATTGGTGAAATTTCAAAATCATTAGAGTGGACACAGAACTGTATACTCTGTGAGGCAACGTAACGAAATTATTGGTACACTGTTTGTTTACGTTGCAGTGGTACTGTGAGATTGATGTGCTCCTGAGGATATTAAGAGACGACAATGATGGCTTACGGTTGTGTCACAAATTTTCTCCATGTGACCTGCTTCATTTCATAACATGAAAATTTTGCTGCACCGAATCACCGTCACACTTGTTCAAAATGATACGTACTATCAAGTACAAAACTAGTCATAATGGGGAGTCAGTATAAAGTGAGGTCAGGTGAAACCACTTGTACATGTACAACTGGTATGTAAGTATGTACAGAAAGACCATGTGTCTCCAACATTTGATATTTTGAACACATCTGAACTTTTCTGTCAAAAATCTTCGTTATTCTGTTCAGCTCCAACGCAGTTTCTAGCATTTTTAAGTGTTTGAGGTGAAGATCGTAAGCGTCTGAGGCCCCTCAATTCTGTGTTTTCCGAGCCTATTTCGTTATCTCGAGTAATCTGGAGGTCCAGTTCTCTTATGCTCACTCGTTTACTGCGCCGACTTCCGACATTTTAAAGAGCAGCGAAGAGCACAGGTCAAGATTCCAAGCGATGGAAGTGCGTGCTTATTCGCGATGTTGTGGTGCGGAGACGATCCGCTCGTTTCTGTCTCAGAAAGACATGCAAGAAGACCAACAAAGCTTTATTCAAAACAAATTTTGGTAAATCATACAGGTTCAATATTCCGGCATTCCTACACGTCACCAACAGCCCCAAGTTCTTTCAGAGGGAACAAAATTAGAATCAGCAATCAGATTTAGAAATATTTTCCTTCTGAATTTTCTTCCAGGCCTCGCCTTGCCAAAGTTCTATGACTTGAGTAGGGGGGTCGCACATGCAAACTCACTTTCACTATCGAGCCGAAAAAGCTTGCAGAACTTGTCTTGGTTTAAATCTAAGGATAATCTTTGGGAGCAACCGCTTCTGTGATAGCAAATGACAAGAGGAATTCACCAGGCAACCCTCTCTCTGAATGTGATCTGTTGTGTACGATTTGTTCAAAGAATGATGGTTTCAAATCCAACAGCAGCTGATTATGCAGTGGCCCATCGCTTCTACTTCAAGGATGATCAATCTTAATCGTCATTATCACCCTTATGATTCCCCACGTCCATGAGGACGAAAATCTCACTCTCGTATTTCCAGAACCACCAGAGCACCGTCGGTTGGTCAACGATGAGTTTCCAGAACTCGTTTGTGAAAAAGTCAACTCCATGTCCATCACCTTGGAGGTCAGATGTTCGTGTGGTTCAAGGGCTGCTCGATTTTCTCATGCATATCTCTGTGATAAAAAACAGAGGATTTTCTCAAACACGTCATTTATAATATGCAACAGGTAGTGGTCGATAAGCTGCTCTATTTGTACGCATTATAACCCACCTCATTGTGAATAAGTCCGACATAATCCGTTGTATGATCTCTCTAGGCATAAATTGTTCTAGTATAACAAACAAAACACTGATACCATACGATTCACGCTTGATCAGGTTTTGCTGCATATCTACTCTCGTTCAGTCCAGAAGCATGAAATGTAGACCTGTCCAAACCGTAAGACAAAGTCAGTTTGCTTGGTTGCCACCAGAACCGCATTAATGTCACCAACATTTCCATTGGATAACAGGGTAAGAGTTTTGCATCAACAGTCCTTAAAAGAAGATTGGTGTGTGCACTATTTGACTGATCTAACAATTATGCGTTGAAGGCATTTTTGACGATAAACTTCGTTAACCACAGCAGATTTTTTCAAAACTTCTATAAAGAGGGACTTATAATCGACAAAAAACAGTGGCCTTACACCAGCATGGGTTGGTTGGTTGAACAGCGCCTGGAGTCGGCCGTTAACCGCACACTACCTGGTTCGAAGCAAGTCGCCTTATACGGAACAGTTAGAGTCCACCGGCGCTGGTCAAACAGTCGACTTCTTAGTTTAACAAATCAAAGGTAATTTGTGGATATAAGGTTAGATGTGGAATATTCTATGCTGACAGATTTGGGCCTTTGTTCAGAACTAGGATCTTAGAACCGTTATAGAGATGAACCCACCAGACGTTTAGGTAATCAGGCAGCTTGATAACAGACACCCGAAAGGAGCCAGCGTCATGGATCCACACGCAGCATCTGCTGACTACAAGTGATTGACTTAACATAATCCTTCGGTGTTCTGTTCCCGTCTGAAAAGAAATCTCTGTTGTGGCACGCTGAGTCAGCTGCAATCAGACATCATCGTCCCATCACGTGCATAAGAGTGGAACAGTTTGCGAAGTTGACAGGAATCTGGTGGCAATCAAACAAGGTTTAAGCTCTGGCCTTTTGGATTTGTTTTGGCGCTCAGAATTTTCAAACCTTGTTCACCTATACAAAACATCAGTAGAAGCACTGATCATATAGTGTCAATCCTCTAACTACTCTGTTCAAGCTTGTAATGAGTAGTGGCCACTTCGACTAAACGATTTCAATCGAAAAAATTAGGTTTCATTATCTCGCATATCATAAGTTAGTAGATCAGGTTCACCTGAACTTAGGAATGGGAAACGATGAAAATAAGATCAGCCTATAGCATAAAAACTAAATTTCCCGCACCAAAATAGCTAAGATTTAATCACTGGCTAGAATTTTTGCTCTCCAAGATTCAACGAGAATGTGGATTATATAAAAGTCAACTGAAGTTAAGACATTGCGAGCTTGCTGGGCAACCTTAATGTTTATCGCACATGGTTCAGTCTAGAATATTCACGTTATATTTCAGCATGATCATGGCCCAGATGAATAGTCCAGTGGTTAGGGTGCTTACTTCATTTGTATTAGAGCCAGAGTTTGAACCCACAGCTGCATACGAAAAATTACATTAATGACTGACTTTAACACGTGCAGCTTTCAACCGTAGTATCTCTTCACTTCGAAGTAGAACTTTTAAAAATTTCATCTGAAGCTATCAGTGGTATTCAGTTTATAAATCCGCTTGGCATATAAAGTGTAATTTGAGAAAATCATGTGAGTTTGTTATGCTTAATCGACTCACAAACGGTGACAAATAATTATGAATTATACATGTAAGACCAAAATAATTTGTTGGAAATTGAGCAACACGTGTACATTCGTACTCAAATAAGGTATGCAAAAAGAGACGCTGAGCAACTACAGACAGTCGACAAGTAGCCACAGTTGCATGGCACACTCAAACTTACTGGTTATCTGACTTGGTGATGGTATGTAAACTAAATATGACCGCCCTACCAACCAATGCATCCGTACTGTGCACACATTTTTTGTTTGTTGATGTGTTCTTCAACCCCACTCCGCACTGCATCGGCCAACACTTGGCTCATTAATCATAGAGTGAACAGAAGTCGTGCTGGATTCGGAGGCAACTGCGGTCGTAATGGCATTTCATAAAATACACCCTGACTGATTCCGGTTGTGAGCTAGGCGCCCTTGTATTCGGGAGGCGTCAAAGCGGTGCAATCAGGTCACCAGCACAATCTATCGCTGGCTGAATGAGACTACCAAAAGCTATTGTTTTCATCTTCTGAGAAATGCCATCTGGGTTGTGTTTGAATTAGGCGCAACAAGTGCCAGCATGGTTAGCTTTTGAATGAAATTGACCCTGTTGGAAACACGTACCCTTGCTACTTTATGTATGTGAATGCACCCAACTGTGCACAGGTATGTGTACATATGTATAAGCTACCCCACAAAAACTGAATAACAAATGTAGTCGAACTATGAGAGAGTATTTACTAGGCTACTGAGAATCTTTTCAAACTATAGATCTAAAGTCTAGTATGCTTGTGTCTGGATGTAAGTAGAGAACATCTACGTACAAGTCAATCCGTATGTGAGAGTCGTACAAAAGGACAGCAGCTTTCATTCGTCTAAGTTTGCACACCCGAAATACTAGTTACACATATATAGGATAGAAGGTAAGGACAAAAGTCATGCACCAATGAATCATTTATAGTTGTTTGTCTAACCCAACTATGTGTTAAATTACGACTTATTTATGTGTTCATAAAGGCTGTTCGCTTTTGGTGTTTTTCCACGGGCGTAACCATTTAGAAGTTAACTTGAGTTTAAAGGATGAATCGATACTGGTTGTATTTGCAAATAGCATTTATTTAATATGGCAAATGTTAAACAAATAATTAAAAAAAGTAGGATATTGTGCTAATATCAGAGCAATAGTGCGTATACTGGAGTTCACGCAAGGTTGACTGACATCAGAGAAGAAGTGGCTTGCAGTAAAATCAGACACATGTATTTCGTTACATCTTGTCTGGTGCAGCATGTAGTATTATTCATTATCTAGTGAAGGTATCTAGACAAGTCAAAACACAGATATGATCACGAGTCGAGAATCAACCAATCTGTTCATACAGAATTACAACCGTTTTGGGAGATTTGAGCATGTATCGTTTGCCAAATCTATTGCTGACTGTGAAAAGTGAGGCTCCTTTGGCTTGCTATTCTATCAATAGAGCATGTACGTGCTATGCCTAAACTAGTGCATCTACTCGTTCCACAGTCGATTATCAGTTCTGTCCTTGTAGTTGGCTTACCATTGGGCTAGACCAGGAATGCAGATATTCTTTTGCTAACCGAGCCAATGTCCAAGATCCTTTATGAGTCTTTTGTTAAC
The DNA here is from genome assembly GCA_008508345.1 of Paragonimus westermani. Taxonomy (NCBI): domain Eukaryota; kingdom Metazoa; phylum Platyhelminthes; class Trematoda; order Plagiorchiida; family Troglotrematidae; genus Paragonimus; species Paragonimus westermani. The sequence continues at coordinate 24,567 of QNGE01004781.1, read as the reverse complement.
CGAATTCATTGCGTTATCATCAGTAAAGACAAGCTGTCAACATAAATCTAAGTTTAAGACTTATTAGTTTCCGCTAGATTTTCCGTGCCATTCAATAAAATTCCAGACTGATTGCTTGTGTGTGTGTATGTGGTGTTAACCACTAGGTGTGTACCTTCGTTGATACAGCATTTGACAAAAATATTGCTGTAGTACGATCGAACGCTGTAAGTAGAAATTCACGTTTTTATCGGTCCGCCCAATTATATGCTGATTAGTACATACACTGAAGTCTCACTAATGTCTGTCCGCTACTTTTTCTGCAGAGGTCTGTGTGTATGGGGTTGGGATATTTGAGGGCACAAACGTTTGGCTGCTGTATATTGTCTTTAATGTTTATGAGGGCGTCTTTTCACAAGTAAGGTTAGACTCTTTAAGGACAGTTTTTCTGATAACCTCGGAAAACATCGTTCAATCACTATTTGATTACCAGTTTTAAGGCCTCGTTTGAAATTGAATTATGGACTGCTCAATTATGATGCTGACAGAATTGTCTCATTGTGGTGTCCAAATTGGAACACGCGGAACAACTCCGAGGTTAAGGTTGAATTGGTAAACAGTTCTAAAGTTATATCTTATCGGTATATGCGTCACAGATCACCCAAACTACAAATTCTTTGACTGCTCTTCTACCTCACGCTCACAAGTGAATAAACATACGTTTATGGCAGTATTTTGTTTGAACATGTTTTAAATTTCATTGGCGATACGACTGCATACCAAGAACTTTGTTTAAATATTCTTTTGATTACCATCATTTAATCTATCGTTGCATTCGCAAACAGTCTGGAATAGAAACTCATGAACAATGATCTTCCTCTTCCAGTAAACTACGGGTCAGTGATCTGTGTATCTATCAATCAGCCGTGGTTACATGGTTTAAATCATCTTTTTCAAGTCACTTGTACGTAGTACCATACCTGCACATGTATCAAAACGTGGATTTCGAGTAGCTCGAAGTTTAGTATTGATATGACAATAGGATAGTGCTCTATCCAACAATCTAGTCTTGTTTTTGTATCGGTTCAATCCATCTTTATATTTGTCTGCTTTTCGACATGATTTGTTCTTCAGCAGATGCAGAAACTGGAAGATTTGTGAAACAACGTTTGTTAAACCATAAAGGGCCTATGATCGTTTTCCTGTTGTTTTTAATCTTTTCTCTTCTGACTGTCATAATCAGCTGTGTTTATTTTAATTATCCTGGAAAAGGGTTATAGATTCAGTATTCACGCATATGTTTCGTTGAAAATATGTATTATTCACACAGTTTGTTGCATGCCTTTCACGTTTGATGTCACATTTTTCATCCAATTCTGCTGTTTAACAAATCCTTCTCGAAAAAAACGGTTGTTGTGAGTTTGCCTCTGGTTAGAGCTAGTCAAGGATGCTTTGCTTTGTCACGTCGCGAGTTTTTCGGGCCGTATTCTTACGGGGCAATCTTGCTGATTATTCTGCCATTGATCTCACATTAGGATGAACCGAAATTTCTCTCGTGAAAGCCCAACCATATTAATTCGTCGGTAATTCTCATTGTCTTAAGTAAACTTTGGAACTTAAGGTAGCTTCTGCTTGAAACGAAGATCTCGATAAGCTGTTTTTCGGGACCAACAAAAGCCACGTTCCCACCGGTTCCTCTCACTCTATGTGAGGAAACACAACGCTGTCAAAATTTGCAACGGTTTTTGACAGCGCACCATACAGTAGCATTCTTGCTTACTGCCCAAGGTTACGCAACAAGAAAAATGAAGTTGGAACGCTGTCAAGCCACTGGGTAGACTGAGTGACACATGTTCACAAAGTAGAACGGTTAACGTCAGTTCCGTCAGCGTAAATGACATAGTAGACCAGCGTACTTAAAATTTCGTGTATCGATTAGCATACGGAGATGAGCATATGTGTTTCACTTATGATTCCATGAAATTTTCATAAAGAGTAAACCATTTGTTCAAACTTCGAGCCCGATAATGCCTAAAGTTTTAACAACTCGTCACCAGTAGTGAAACAAAAGGAGTCATAGTACACGAAAGAGAAGCGTAATTGCAATTCGTGGCTTACAATAACCTCGTCATGTTTTGGTATGTGGTCATCATACTTAGGCCTTTCTTATCGCCACCAGCCGGCGAAACAGCAAGCAATCCAGCTGAATATGAATTCGACTTACTGGATCGCTTCCTCAGAAGGTCAGCGCTAACGATCTCTACGGACACAGCCATTGCTCAGAGGTCACAGCAGTGACAGAATTTCACTGAGCTTCTCGTAGATTAAATTGTGAAGCCTTTCACTAGTATATCATGATCTTCTGTGGAAAAGATAAACATAGGTACCATATTCCTGAAATCGCTTGCGACCTACGTTCATCTTCCATCATGGTCTGAAGTACTGAATGGTGCAAACCGTTGTCCACACAGATCAACACAGATGATCATGAGCCATCTCACTCGAGGCATCCAAATCTCTCAAAGGAAGGCCCAGTTTAATGGTCGCTGCAGTTCAACTAGGCGTTTAAGCTATCTGAAGCGTCGATGTTTCTCAGTCATTCTAACAAACACCTGTTCTGATTATTCCCATACTTCATAGAAGATGAGTTGAATTGTGATGTGTACCGCAAAACTCGCGTACCAGTATTCTCACTCATCAGGTTTAAGGCGATGTGAACTGCATTCAGGCTGGCAACCTAAGACCAGGGCTCCAATCATGATATCACCAATCGTATGAGTATCTTCTCTGACCGTAAGATGATCAAAATTGGAATATTATTTGATTCAGATGTCATTCATTGCTTATCATTTCAATCCAACAGTTCACCGCGACTGGTTTGGATTGTTGATCAGTCCGAGTTACTTGGTATGGGGTATGTATAGACAACCCTTGTGTATACATCGCTTGTAATGAAACATTTAAATTAATTGCTATGTGTAAAACAGCAATCGTTATGACGAAAAGGTTGGCTTAAAGAAGATCTGTTCCCCAATTATTTTCCCTATATAGGTGGGGCTTCCTTGTTTCATTACAACGAAAATCTCAGTGTATTCGCATTCGCCGTAACTCTAACTATGCACATCGCCCATACTGACGAATAAAATTTCGGTCAGACATGTTGAACCACGTTCGTTGTAGGTAATGTACACCCAGTACGATTGTCTGTTCAATGTCAGATTACTCTTCGAAATTCTTATCAATTCTACTTGCGTCGGTTAAGATAGTCTAATTGAAGCTAATTATGTGTCAGGACACTGTTCAAATTCTTCGTGGTTAAACAAGCTAATTTCCATGTCTCTATCCTCATTAAACAAGGATGGTAGCCGTTAACAACTAGTGGGAAAGATTTGGACCAATTTACACCATCCTTCTTAAAACACATTGTGATGACAGTGTTTAGCATTCGTCAACACGGATTTCTGTTCCGATAAACTGCGCTCGTCCATTTTCCTGGGAGTTCCTTTGTAAAATTTAAAGATGTGTTCTGTATATTTCCTGGAACGGCCGTGTAATCACATGATGTAACTCGGCTGATGTATCGTGTGATTGGAAAAAGTAATTTGTTGTTCGTGGGATCAACATCTGCGTTTGTGCCAATTAACATCAAAAATATCCGGTTGTTTGCTTCGTATTTTTATTGCTGATGCTCTTCAATCTACGGTGGGACACTTTTTGCGTCATGCACACCTTAATTTTCCCTGAATACACAGTTTGGCCCACAATCGTCAGCCTTGAAGCAACAGGTCTGTGCTACTTTCCCAACTTGTGGTCCACCTGTTTTCGCCCATGACACTGAAACACAGTCAGTCGCTCTTTTCGAGTCCGTGGCAATGCTGTTCTCCGTAGCCAATGGAACGACACATTTAATAGGAATCGAACATGAATGACAAATGATCGCAGCCATCGCATTCCTGGCTAATTTGCAACCAGCTTCCTTCGATCAGAATCACTGGAATTGAGTTTCGTTCTTGTTAGAACCTTTACGAGCAACGAACATCCTTCTCACACCTAGGAACTGAACTCCGGCCACGCTTTCGTAAGGCAACCGTACTGACCACCGCGCCTTTGACCTCACGGTAGGCATGACTGAGATGTTATGTGCAATTTGTATCCTACAAATTACTTGTGCGTAATGTTCGAGTTGCCTGAAAGCTTCGAGCTGAGACACGGTGAAATTCCTATTAACTCCAATCGGTGACTCCACGACTAGGATTTCTCGTAAACTTGAAGTCGGAGAAAGCAGTAATAACGACTGACTGAAAAGTCTCCTGGGCTGAGAAAGCTCCCGACAGTTGTGAATGATGTTCAGTCTATGCTAACCAAATCCCCCGCTACCTATCAGGAGTTCGTTAAGGTCCAGTTTGTCGACATGTTTATTCATTCAGCAATAGCGAGATAGGAACAACTCTTGCGATCACAAACGTTGAAAGACAGTTTCGCTTTGGGAATTTGAATAGCCAGAGATATATCACGACAAATTACCCAATGTCCGGCCCCTTTAGTGTTTCACGTAGTGCAACTGGATAGAGTATTCTCAGAAACTCGTTATCATAGCAACAAAGATTACCGTACTCAACTTCGATGGATAGGGTAGTTAGTGTAGTTAGGTGATCAGAAGTTAACACTTTTGGAAATCGTGGAGGAAGCACTCTATGTAGCGGTGCGGATTTTGCTTAGAAGACCAGAGAAGATGGATTGTGTTATGGATATTACAGTTTTCCTATTGTGAACCACACAAAGGGGGTATAGTAGTGTGCTTGTAAGGTCAAGATGATGTCTTATGACAGAACTAGTCAAATGAGCTGCAAATTTAGTAAGTTTCTTAGTGTACCTAGCATGACGAATTGTCTGTTTGAACACGAACCGTCCGCCGAAGTTTGTCAACTTGCGATGTCTGAGATCAACAGTACGAGTCAAGTACAGATGGATAGGTCAACAATATCTATTTGTGATGAGAACTCCTTGTAAATCTCTTTAAAACCATAAAGTGTGTTCACTTGAACAGTCAGTGGCGATGCACATCACGTTCTGTTTTGATCCAAAGAGGTATACATCGAGCTTAGATATTGCTGTTGAAATGAAATATGACACAATGGAGGAATGCCTGTGGGAATGCTTGTTTTGGGCTACGTCATCGAAAGTTCTCTGTATTCAATGCTTTCTATACAAGAGCTAATTGGTAAAATTGCTGTTTGAATATAGGGGTGAATTCAAACGCAGATTGACAATGATCGTCCCATCACATTTTCTGTAGACCGCCAGCAATATTTGAGAGAGTCACCCTAGCGTGTCTATCAGAAATCCTAATTAGAACAAAGCTCGAGTTCAGTGTTTCTTCTCGAAAGGGACCGAGGGGGACACTCAATGGAATGTGACAGCTGTGATTAAATGTGGGTGATGCTCAATCTACTTAAAGTCCGAATCCTCTACTACTCATCGATAATCACATCACGATTAGTTTACTTTCGGCAAAGTAGGGCCCTACGCGCAGTTTCGGTGAGGTCTTTCGGCACCATCGACCCACTGTTTTGGTTATCGTGGTCCATGACCAAAAATATCCTTAATCGTTTCAGTGCCCGAAAAAACAATGCTGGACCAGGAACCAGCATACACAAGTGGGTGCAATTGGGTAGCAGAAAAACACACCTGCCTAACGGATTGTGCCATCACGATTGTTTCCTCAATAAACGACAGAAAATAAAAGGTTGCATTCAAGAACGAAACAGAGTCACGATTCACTGAAAGACTGATCAAGAGTTAACCATTTTTCCGTAGAAACTGAGGTACGTCATTCTGTGTTTTTCGGTTTATCACTCCATTTGTGGACACCGACGTGACGTGCTTTATGCATACTGTGAAAACAATAGGCGTCGCTTTGCACCTGTCAGTCTCCTGGTCTCGTTACTGAGCCGTGCTGTTCACTAACTGTCTAAGTCTATTACCTATGATGAACTCAAATAGTTGCGTTGTCGAGTTCGGCTTGGACAGCTAGCTAAAAAATGTTGTCCAGATAGGGGTGGTTTGCTCTCAGGAAACCCGTTTCTTCCTGAAAAACCATATCTCAATTCATTTTGGGTCAATACAAAACATTCGAATCATACGGATGTAGGTTAGGTGGTTAGGAACTAGGAAAACATGTTGATACATGCAAGTACTGATCGAACTGATTGGGGCAAGGGACGTAGACCAACCCTTACATTTATCGTGTTTGCTCGCAAACTGACTTCCTTAGGACCGTACCGACTGTATGTGTCAATGCTGCTGATGGCGGTTCAGAAGCGTTATATTCACTTCACCGAAAGCACATCGGACTAGTGGGCTTTGGGAGGGACTAGTTTGTTTTGTATGTCTGTCTGTCGATCTATCTATCGATCTGACCATTCACGCTGCAGTGTGTTTGGTCACCCTCTAATCAGATCGGTTTGCGGGACAGCACCGGTGCCCGACTTGATTGGAACGAGTTTACTATGCTGTAACTAGATGGCAGTCCTGGAGTGCACTGATGTACGGTTATCGCGACAGAAATAGCATGTATTACTAACAAGTAGTGTAGCAGATTTATGAATTTAGATGATACCCAACTGTGAAAAGTCAGGGCTTCGGCTGGATTCGAATTGTTTGAGAAATCCTGCCGGGGCAGTCGATCCCCTGAATCATTTGGTGGATTCCATATGAGACAGTGGGACGGGTGGGTAACAGAGTCCAAATGTGAAATTTCCGAGCTCAGCTGGTAGAGCGCTTGCCGCGTTGAGGCATGCTGTGTCTGTCGCTGGTTCGAATCCAGCCGAAGCCCTAACTTTTCACAGTTGGATCTCATCTAAAAGAAATAACATGCTCAAGCACGGGGAGTGCTCTACCAGCTAAGCTACGAAGTGAAGCCGGTTGTTCGGAAATTTCAAAATGGGACTCGGTCGCCAACCTGTCCCATTGTATTACAAAGAATTCAACAAATAATCCAATGGATCAAATACCACGGTAGCATTTCTCAGACAGATCAAGCTGAAGTCCATCGACGCTTCGTGGTTCAGCTAGTAGGCAACTTGCCGCGTTTGGACATGCTGTTCTTGTAGTTGGTTCCAACCCTACCAAAGCTCGGATCCCCACAATTGGGTCACCTCCAAATTAACTAATCCGCCAAACTACCTATTAATAATACAACCAGTTAATTTTTTTACAATTCTAATAGGAAACTGCCGAAATCTTTTGATATTTTCCCGCTGCCAGAGTATGACTGAGATTTACCGAAGGTTTTTGCGACATGCTTGAATCCATAAGTTAAAAGCCCAGGTGCAATTGAAACATAGAAAAAGACCGTAATAAAGATCGAGATGTCTCCGACAATTCATCCCCAGGTTCACTGGGTGAAAGAAGGGAAGATAACGAAAAGTCTCACAAATTTTCAATCGTTTGAAGTCTGGCCAAACAAAGCTGCGAATTGCCACTATTAAGGATGAACGGTTTGGGGGTTCCGTCAATCACCAGGCCCTAAAGTTATCTAGCGGGATTTGAGTGGAATGCAGACCGCCAGTACGATCTTTAACCATACTAACAACAGCGGCTGCACAATCTCTTGTGTTGTTGTTGCGACTGTGTAACTAAATGACAGTCATCTCAGCGGTGCTTAACATCCGTGGTCCAACCAACTTTGAGTAGTGAACCGAAACACTGAAGGCTTGAGTGAGATCAACTCGATAGTCAGTATCCACTAGATGTTCGACGACTGTGTTGTGGATATTTTAAATCAAACCAGTCCCGAATCAAACTGGGCGATCTGACTTGGCCCGCTCGAAAAAAACACCTTACTATGTGACTGAAGCATTCTTCTGCATAACAGCAACGGAAGTACGCAGACACGAAATGGTCGAGGCCAGAGGGTTTGTTTATCAGACTTAATATTAGCAGAGGAATGTAGTGAACTGTTTATGTTTTGTTACCGCTGGGAATTTTGTGGTAATCCGAAGCCGACGGGTGAGTGTGGTTGTTGCAATATCACCGTTAAATCGAATGCGGATTAATACGATTTCCTTCTTCGCAGTAACAGCCAAATTTTCCGGTAGGGTTACACTTATGTTCTAAGTTGCGAAGTTAGCAAGTTAGCTGTCTGTCCGTAGCACCTTAGCGACCATGTCTCGCTCATGATTTAATGTGTCTGCAGAGTAAACCTCTATTGCTATACTGGCAAGTCATCGATTCAGGTTGTGTTCATGTCTAAAGGACGTAAACCAAGCAAAGGTTGAATATCTCTAGAACCATTTTGGTCTGTGGTGAACGCCTGAGAGGTGAAACTATTTCTTTGATCGTATGTCCTAGAATTAAGCATAACAAAGAAATAGGAGTGAATAAGTGTAGGCAACTCGTGTTCAGATCTCGGAAGAACGAAATATGCGGTCTTCGTAAGGCGGAAAGAGGCATTTGTTGTTAGCTGACTGAATTAACTTTTGGGTTACTCACGAAAACGTCTGCGAGCACTGAGTTCAACTGTAGGAATGTTGAACTAAATTTATGCCTGACTGAAGTGTCCACAAATTAAGATGACACCACCTGACAAACAGATATCAGTGAATAATGTGCAGTTTTCCAAAGAACACATGTGCTGACCATTTACATTAATTTTTTCAACGGTACTAAAAAAGTGGAATGTGTTACTTCGGTTGCGATGACATATCTGCTGGCGAGTTGGTTCAGATTGCTTTGTTGAACATTTCTTTGCGGTTCGGTACAGCGAATCATGTATACTGTAAATGAGAACTGACTTCCACTGTGCAGGTATTCATATGGACAAATTCGTAGTGAAGCCACACGCTGTCTAAATACGGTACGTACTGATTGTGAACAATCAGCAAGTGTTGTACAACATTTTTGTTGTTCAATCTCTCCCCGACATTTGACGGCCGGTTTTGCTCTTATTCATATTCAGCAGGTAGAAACAACGTGAATGTGGGCTAAACCATCGACTTATTGCGTTACAAACCAAAGCTATTGTTCGCTTAACTAGTAGTTCTATCAGCATCGCCTAAAAAAGAGAAATTTTTACTTAATCCAGCAATAGTTTGTACTTCGCCTCGTTAGGGCGGATGGACAACGCCCACATCGAAGTGTCGGTTTTGCGCGGGCACTGCATGAGCATTGGCTTGTAGCGAGATGACATACCCGTTCGACCCCCAATTCAGACTACTTTTTCCCGGTGAATCCAAGTAAGGACGAGATCGGCTATGGGGTGTGGGCTTGAAGGTGAGTATCAAGCAGCATTACAACGACCCATTGGGAAGGTAGCCCGTGTATAACTGCCTATCCGAGACGGATTGTGTCCGTCTGCATCAACCAGCTGACAACAATTTACGTCCCAGTTCTATAAGAAACCTTTCAAAAAAACCCATGTGTGCAAGAGGGGGATGTGGTTGGGTCAGAAAAGTAAATACCGACTCTTTCAAATATTCGGCTGAGTGAATATCATGTATCGTACAGTCTACCTAAAGAAGACCGACAAACAAGACACTGTATGTAATGAAGAAGGAAACTACAGTCAATAAAACTCCTAATGAAAGGTAACGGTACATGGGAAGATTTCAAACGTCACACCGGGATAAGAAGCTTTTGATTGCGGTGGAGAGTAAATTCACGTGAACTGGTCAACTTCGATTAGGAGATTGTTTATTACCAAGTGCTGCGCATTCACACGTTTAGATAGATACCAACTAACCACATTAATTGCGATTGATTTTTTGGCTGTAGGAGAAGTCACATTAAGCTATTCTGTGAAATTGGGCCGCACTACTCTGCAGGATATGAAATACATCACTGACAACCGGCAAGACAGTTGATTCAGTTGGTTTTATGTAGGCTGAGATGTCGCATGTAACCTGTGACCCCAATACAACTCAGTCCGTATCAATAACCAGTACTCGTGCCATGAGTTTTCACCCAGACATATTATTGGCACACATGCCTCTGTTGGTCACTTCAATTTTAGTGTTGTTGTTTGTGTGCGTCCCAACTAATTCGTCAAGATACGGGTGTGTTGTGTTTTCTCTTTTGACATATTTTGCTACCTAATGTGTGGTGAGGAAAAGTTTTTGGCTTTCACCTGCATGGTCTGTATCAAGGCAAGGATTAGAATAGTTTAAAAACGTTTCACAATTTTCAGACAGACCTGTATCAGATAGACCATAATAACTCCGTTTTAGTCCCAAGATATCGCCTTTTAAAGTTGTGTAAATCGCTTTCGATGCACTCCAATTTTTTGTTGAATGTGAACGATTGGCAGTAACTTTGCATGGCAATGTTCAAATTATCAATAGAACTAATGTTCTTCGAGTCAATTAGGCTGACGTCATTGGCAAGCAAATGATCAGGCTGTGATAAATACGTTGGTTCCCAAAGTCCCATAAACCGTCTAAAACTATGCTACTAACATTTACTTGTTGTAGTGCCTGCTCACTATTCGAATTAACATGCATGAGAGCTGGTAATGCATCAGAGGCGGTTACCAGATGAGAGTTACGGTACAACACTTCGAAAACCGCAGCACTGCCTCAAAGTTTCTTGCGTTAACCACACTTGATTAACCACGTACAACTCATGACACGGACGCATGTGAAACGCATTTGACCACCCACAGCCGAACACGAAGACCACATCTCAAAATGACTTGGTCAAATTTACAAACATTTGAGACCTGCTCAGAACGGCAACAGCAAAAAACATAATTTAACCTGGCCTACCGCAATGAATGAACAAAAATTCGGACGTATGGAAGATGGCGCACTGTTGGTGGTGAATTGTGGTGCGTTTTCGGTGAAAACCGATACACTACCTAAAATCCTATATGTGTCTTGTGTGTGTGTTTGTGTGTGTGGGCTGGCTGGGTGGACTCGGATTTTGCGCAAATTATGATCGATTTCACAATTTGAAAGTCACAATGAACTGGTCGTATCATCGTTTATTTAACAGGCCCATCTGCATGTATGTGGTTGTTTATACACATTTACCAAAATGGTCATTTCTCCAGTATTTAGGGTTTGCAGGAAGATACCAATCCATTCGACAATTTATCAGACCTTTGTAACTGCATAGCATTATAGTGGGACGAAATCTATATTGCAACATACTGGTGATAAGTCACTTTGCTCAGGAATTGGGATAGCTTCTCTCCAAGTCACTTGTCAACCAGGCTTTTAATCTCGGGAACTAGTTAACCTAATCGCTGCCGATATGGCGCACACATGGTTGGTCCCAGTGCGGTGATCCCGATATGGTCTTGATAATTAGTCGAACGTTGAGTGTAACGCCACATGTAATGCACATGTTAACACTTACCCATCAAATAGGATGTGGCCAGCGTCTATTATTTGGTGACCCCAGTCGAGATTTACAGAGTCATTTACAGCCCAAGGAGGTTGATTGAATTTAAAAAATGAGATGCAAAGCCCTACAGTCTTTTCGGTTGGTCGTCAATGGAGATTTTGGTTACATAATGGCCGAAATGATTGAGGTCGCTCGTGATTTCGATAACAATCATTTTTTAACTAACGGGGTTTATTTTTAGGGAAATATGTATAACCATGAATCACAGATATGCGTGTTTTATTATCTAATCATCATTCACCTGGCAACAATGAGAAAACCTTAAGATGGTTAAATGTTCTGAATCGGAAGTCACGGCATGTTTGTCACATACCTTTCATTCATGTTGGTAAAATGTCTTCCCTAGGGGTTATTCACCAAAAATGTTAGACATTTTGTCAAGTTTTGATTTTTCTGTCGAGAATGTGCATCTCTACCCACCCTAATTTCGTCGTTTGTCTGTTTTGGCTCATTTTTCGTCGATATTATACTTCGTAGTTTTCCCACACGATCCAGGATGAGACTACGTCAATACATCCGATACCATGATCAACGTCCGGGAGTTAATGAGCATTGATGTGCACTATGTGCATTATGTGCATTAATGTGCATTATGGATGAAGTTGGTGCTGAGATCTACTGCTATTACGGTGACTGGTTTGTAAGCGTTTTATCATCATGGTACCTAATGCCGACTGTGCACCCCCGTGTGTGGTGTGTATCTCCATCTGCCATGTCGGGTTTGATTCCCGACCGCGGCTCCACGCTTCAAGCGAAACTGCGTTGACTTCGTTAGCTGACACGATGACGGAACGTTAGCAAATCAACCACTTCACAGAGAACTCTACGACAAAAAGCATATCGCGAGCAACAAATATTCCTAATCACTGTTAGAATGCGTTGTGGTACCATGTTGTGGGAAACTAAAATTTCCTACACACTTTAGCAGCAAAGTGGAAAATGGTGTGTAACAAACGTAACGGCATAAACAATCGACATGTGGTTTTTATGCACAATTGCCAATTCAGCGGTTCATAAAGCTGCATTTTGTTCATACTAGAAATTTTCGTTATTTAGGTAAGTAATGTAGCTACAAAGTCCAGATATTGGCATGCCTAAGGCCATGTGATGTATATGTCATCGGTGATTAAACAGTTGCTACGCCACAATTACCTGTGAAATTTAAATATACCTCTCAGCTGAGAAGCGCTCATCATTGAGACAAAACCGATAGGTCTCTCGTCATCATCCTTCGGTTTTTCAAATTGCTTTGACACAAAATATTAAGAGAAACATGTCGAGTACTGTAACCGTTGCTAAAATGTTTATTAACTTGACTATCTCTGAAAATTACACCCACACACCACTGCAGGTAAGAATCTTTCGCTCTGAGGTCGGCATTCAGTATGACGTCTTTGAAGCCAAACCACCATAATCCCGGAAATTAGTTTCCAGCACTGATCAGTTCGTAAACGCCATGCGGCCAAGTCTTAGTCGAGATGGTACGCTCATAAGTGAACACTGCTTACTGAGTCACGGTACCCCATGACACATCACAAAGCAGTATTGGTCATCTTGACTGTCTTTAACGTTATTATGTAACGGCTATTCCGAAGTATTAGTCTTGTCATTAAACGCTACTTATCTGACGAAACGCATAAATCGACCACTGGGTTACTGGTCCCAAGGGTTTTCCACGACGGATGGATATTTTCAGTTGAAAATGTCAGGCATAATACAAAAGTACGAACGGCTTTATAATAACTATTCCACCAACTTTATACCTGGACCTGAGTCCTAGCCATGCTTTAAAGTTCAGGCCAACTATTCTGGATGGAAGTAACTGAGAATCCACTGATCAGCCGTATGAAAAATCTGTTTGGGAACAACCTTCTTCGAAGAACGAACATTTTTATCTAATCGCCCCAACTGGTTGTCTCTCCGTTGGTTGTACATTGTCTCTAGGGGTTAGTAATGCGGGCCCATGGGTAAAAAACTGAAACCTACCAAACGGAACTAAACGTGCTCATTTGCTTTAGGGAGAATATCGCCACCGAAATATTCTATCATGATATCACGAAAGAGTATTTACATCCTTAGGTGAACGGAGAAGATTACCGAAGAAATGTCATCATTTTTTGTTTCTACTCTAAAGTTACTCAAAACGCATGACAACGTTGCAAGTGACGTGTTTATCTAAAACATACCAGCAGGTATGAGACATATATGTACATTGCAAATGTATTCTACTAGGTTAGGTCACAGACTACCTATTACTCGTTTCTAACTAACCGAGGTGCTTGAGCGTTCCATTGATGAATGAAACTAGATACTGATGTATTCTAAAGGAAGAGAAACTGAAGAAGGAAATCACCTTGTAACTATGAAAACGCGATGGAGAGCGTCATTTGGATATAGTTCTCATTTTTAGCTTCCATACCTTATCGCAGTGCCTTGGCATGCTTCTAGCAAGATAGTTAAATTAAGTTTGACACAAATTACCCCCATCCTCACCCCCATAAAACCCCAACTCCGTCATGGGGTGGTGAATGGTAACAACACAATAGATTATTCAGAAAATACGACACGGTGATTTTTGGTTGGACATGAATCAGTAGAGCAGGCTAGCTTGTTTAACCCTTGTATTCTACAAATGAATGTTCACACTACTTCGGCGAAAACAACATATTTTGGAACATTGCTTTACTGACAAATTACTTTCAGTCTTTCGTATGGCATGATAAAGAAACTAGGGAATTTGTTCGGTGTCTTCGAAAAAGAATTGAAATTTCAATCACGACTCAAAATGTCCACCTCACTCATCCGGTGTTTCCAGTAAACCTCGTATAGCTACTGATTTCCTCAATTACTACTGTGTGCATCGTTGCCTCCCTAGCTGTTTGACCGTCACCAGAACACATAAGACTAAAATATTACCTATTGAGAAGTCATCCAACATTGCTTCTCACAATATGACGAAAATAAAACCAGGTGACTGTTGCAAACTGTATTCATTTGAAAAGGTGATGACCACCCATCAGCTCCGTGTCTATCGATCCATCCAGGCGCCGCCCGGGTGATAGTCGGTATGGTTTCATTGGTAAACAGTTAGCCTTATCACCTGAACACCAATTTAACAAGCGTTATACGTATACGCCGCATGTTCGAGACACGGGAACACAAGCCTGGTTCATGTCTATATGGTGCTCATGTGGCTTTTATTGATTACGTCTAGGAACTTCACTACTAACGCAGCAAGAATAAACCATCAACAGGATTTGCAATTACCTTATTTGCGCTAACGTAAGAACGTGATATTATACGATACATCATGTAACAATTACTGACAGCTATTGGGTATCTTTACACCGAGTGTAAACAGACCTTCATTTACTGTTAAATATGATTCAACATAGCAAAGTAGCGGATTACGACTGTGAATCTTTTAAATGACTTAAAATATCTTGCAGAGTTGTTACTAATAATTTCCAGTAGTGGGTACCCTTCGTTTGGTTCGAAGTTGGATTCCGGCCCTAAAAGCTCACGAACCAGGCATGAATAGATCTCATACGGATTGTGGTCAGCATGTAACATTGTCGCATGGCCATATTTAGTTGTGAGTAATGTTCGCGCCATCTGGTAGTTTCCAGTGAACAAATCTGTATATATTTACGGACTTAATAAATCCAGGCAATAAACTTCATTCCAAGACTTCCTGGACAAACTGGAGTCACCGACCTAATTAAACCTGTTGACTAAAGTTTTAACTACTTGTGAGTAGCTTAGGAGCTTAGTTACTTCAAGCTGAATCATGTGCACAGGTGGTCGTAGCTCGTATGTTCAACTGTGCTCTCGAAAAAATGGTCAAGATCAGTTCGCATGGACCCTATGGCCTGCCTATGAACTATGGTTCATGCCAAAAGATAAGTTTGCTGTCAACATTTAACATAAAACAGCAATTGCACGGCTAACACGAAGGTGTTGAGTAAAACACGTTATGTTCCTATGTGGCTGAATCATATAAACCCCAAATAGCGCCTTTATAACTGGTGACTCAAGATAATTTTCTGGGTAGCACATGGTGCTACGTCTTATTCTCTGATGTGTACTACGTAGTAAAATATTTGGGATGAGTAATGAGGACAAGCAAAACACGCAACAGTGTACCCCAAAAGTTAGCAGAGCTGCCTCAAGTAAAGAATAGTTCTTTTTTGATGGTACCTTCCTCTATAGACAGAGATCAACATCGCTTAGTCAGATCGTACATGAATTCCGATCTTTGGGCCATAGGCACAGATAATGTGACTACAAGTGTTCCTGAAAGAATTATGTGGAATAAAAAACTTCAAAGTGCAAACGAACTGTCCTATCCGCGAATAGGTCCACATACTTATGTTCATTTAAACTGTAACCAATCTGGCGTGCAACAATTTGTTAAGTGAAGCAGTCGAACCTTTCGAAACTCGTACCAACATTATCGATTGACCGTTTTGAAATTCCCGCTGACCGTCGATGGATTCGTTTTAAACTACACGATCCACTCAGTCAGATACCCAACCCACAAATCGCTTTTGAAAACAGCGCTTTTCCAATGGGGGAGAAGGCTATCCAAACTATCACGCTAATCTGAGAGATTAGTAGTGATTAACAGTAGAGAGATCATGTACTTCTTTTAATCAGAAGAAAGCGCTGATACTTAAAAAAGGAAGATTAGTATAAACAAAACTTGATCTGCGGCTGGGTTAATACAGACCAATGAAAGTGAATAGAGGATGTAGAGTCAGCCTGTGCTATCCAAGTAATGGTGTAAGTTTCTCAAAAAAATTACAAGTCTGAAGAAAGCTGTAGGAGATCACGCGCATGTGAACCGGTATTGGACGATTTGGGAAGGGAAAGGTAATTCGGAAGATTGTTCAGTCTCACAAGGTTAGCAGTCGAAACATTACGGGAGATAAAATCAGAGGACGGTGAGTATATTGGAAATCTAATCACTGTCTATTAAGCCTACAGCAATCGCACTAAAGTATACAGCAGAAGTCAGCTTGCTAGAATCCATGGAGAGAAGCCGAGGTTATCCTCGTTCTCTGTCTTGATCTGCCTATCCGAATACTCATTTCGGTGTGCCGAATGTGTGCGTTTCTCATGCGCTTGAATCCAAATACTGATGGTACAATCGAGGCAGACTCGGGTATGTTGGTTCCAGACTGGCCACATCCGGATGCTAATCGGGTGTTCTTAACCAGTCAGATTGCTCACTTGATCTTGTAACATCCGCTACTTACTCCTCACCTTGTTAATTTCTCTAGGCACATGTATATTTCATGAGAGACGTTGTGTTTGGTGGGAGATCTAACATACTGTAGTCAATTCCCTTCTAATATGCCGTTGAAGTATACCAGTAAAGTATTTGGAACTGCCCTCCGTTTGCGCAACCTCTATATGCAAGATTGAAAACACCGTGTTCTAACTCGTTTGTCTGCCCCACGTCCTGCATTCTCGATAACAATAATGATCTCCACAAAATGAAAACAACAAACTTACATGCTGAGCTCAAGATACGGGCGCGCTAGCGAACTGAACACGTGAGTAGAACGGTCTGAGTGAAATCATCCGAACAGTCTAACGAGTAGCCGAAGATCCGAGTCGAATTCCCAGATCATTCACACATTGTTGGGAGAGAGGTTCCAATCGCTTGAGACAATCTTGTCTATGTGGCTGTCGCATGTGTTGATATTGGAATGTAATTTGTGCTGTAGTCCTATTATGCTTTACGTTCAGATTTGTTGAACGGGAGTGACTTGTCTTAGCCCTTCCGGTATTATTTGTTTGAGACACTCTCTAACCTTCGCTGCTGGTCAAAATACCCACTGTACGCCCAATTTTAGCGTCATCAGAATGCAGCAGCAACAAAGAATGAGAACAAACAGAATAAGAATCGGAAGTCTCATTATGGTAAGTCTTGGTACAAAACTGGTCACAAAACAGCAGTATGAAAAAGCATCTTTAACAATGGCTTTGAAATAGCGATCTTCTGTGCACTGGGCAAGTCGCAACAGTGGAGGACTTCCCTGTACAACACAGCCGAATCTTCGGGTCGACTGTTAATTGGCCCACTTCTTAAAAGTAAATAAATGAACCTAAAAAGATTGCAAAGACTGTTATGCTCGTATCAGCTTACAATAGCACAGTAGTGCAATCCGGTGAAATAACCTCACCAAGAAAAATGGAATAACCAACATTCACCAAAGTTATACCCATAATATGCCAGTTTTATGAAGCTAAATTCAAGCGAATTGACTGCGATATTCTGTTAGCAAGTGTTTTCAGGGCTCCCGATTACATAGCACTCCCGCGTTACTAGGCCTGTGTAAACTGACAACAATCTGATTCATTTTATTAACGTATCGCATATTCATCTATCCCACTCGTATTAAGCTGGATTCTAACTTAATGTAGAACCAAGATGGGAGAGACACCATAACATTATCCGATACTTTAATTCAAAAACTTCTTATAGATGAGAGTCGATGAATGACAAGGCAACGACATTTAAAAATCTACCCTGGTGTGTAGTATGAATGGTTCAAATCAAGCTTTTGAATTAAACTATATTGAGATCATTTTTATCACCTGCTGCGGATGTTCAGTGACTTGATAACCCCACTGAGAATTCCATGGCGACCAGCATGTGTTACTTTAGCCCCATCTGAGAGCCCACCTATTCCTGCCTTTGACATAAAAGCGCTCGGCATTCCCATCGCCAGGTGTCGCTGAAAAATTTCATTGCTACGTAGGCAAACAACACGAGTCAACCACGCTGACCATCGAAAGCATGGTCTTCAACCATTTGTGGTCTATAACTGGTTGACAGACTTAGCAGCACAACACGGATGCCGACGTTCAATCTCCTACCTGACATGCTTTGATTACACGGGAGGATGCTTCTTCAACTTGGCAGTTTCTGTACTCGGTCCGCAAAACTGGGTTCCTCATTGTTTACTTCTGTCAACCGACACTTTCTTGTCGGATGCCAACCGATTAGCTGAATCTGACACACGTATTGAACATAATGAGAAAACCAAACAACTGCATGCCGCATTGATAAACCGCCTTTAGGCACTGGTCCACGAAGTTGCGTGTTGCTATGCCGTAACTTGCACTGAAGGCAGATTTCCTGTGCGGACGTCCAGGATGGTAACAGTAAACATTGTTTTTTTGGTGAGTGGACCAGCTCTGTCCCAATTCAGTTTAAAAGTACTCTTGCTAGTTAGGGATAATTAGGAGTACGTCGTGTTAGTGATGATGCTTTTCTCAGTGTCGTCAGGTGGATGTATTTCCTTGACATAGAACTTGTTTGTTGCGATTCGAATCGACCACAAAGAATAGCGATGGGTCCTTCTGTTTTAGCGGATCAAATAAACAGAACGCATGGACTCATCAAGTAATGTAATTCCAGATGAGTTATTGTAAATTAAGCGATCTTTTCCTGGCGGATATTAACGAAACTACACCCTCGAAATTTTTACACGCCCACCTGCGTACGTATGCAGTGTGTGAAAGTGACCAGCAACCATCTGATCCTCTGAGATACACCACTGTTCGAACAACTGAGTATACAAAACCAGAAGTATCTTACATCCAAATACTGCGAACACAACCTGTGCACCACAGTTTTTCGCCAGCCACCAGTGAGTTCTTAGGAGAACATTTCATGCGAATGAAGTAGGCTCTACCAGTATACTGAGATACACAGGAAAACGTAGTACCACATAGAAAACAGAGGAAGGTTCACGTTTTACCCCCAGAGCCACTAGATGCAGTTTAAAAAACCGGCTTTCAAAATGAGTGGAATTAAGTTTACTCACCTAGCTAAAAACTCGTGTGTGACTTTCAGCTTTCTCTTGGTGGAGGTGCTGCTTGTGTACCTCCATCCGAAATTCGCATCGCTGGAGACACTGTGAATGGCTGCGGGGATTTTTGCTACTTGGGTAGCAACTTGTCGACAGATCTGTCCGTGGACCGCGAGTTGAGAGCGCGTGTGGCAAAGGCTAG